>PVHX01008029.1:0-85000 GCA_004024805.1 Geosciurus inauris
TCTCAGCAGAGCGCCCCTGCTGGAGGTGATCACCCACCCACTCCCTTTCCTGTTGTCTTCCCCATGAGGAAATGCAAGAGCAGCCAAGAAGAGAAAGGAAATTCAGGGAATGAAACAGGAGAAGAGGATGGTGGTGAAAAGAAAGGAAAAAGAAGAGCTTAGACATGGAATCCAGAGAACTAGAAAGGGAGAGACTGTGGTGAAGAGCAAGTGGGACCCTCTCTGATGGCCTCCCTGAGCAATGCTAATTCCCAAAGCTTCCAGAGAGGGCAGCATTCATGCACAGAGAGGAGGTGAAAAGGCCTTCTCAGTCACAGAGAGACTCTCAACCCCTCCTGAAGTCTTAATTGGAAAAACTCATATTAATCCATTCACAAATGCATGTCCACTAGAAGGCCCCACATTCAGAGAGACACTTTCACATGGCCTCCCTTAGGATTGCCAACCTCATTTCCAAATCCTTCAGGAGGTTGGTAAAACAATCCTAAACTCAGATAATAATCCAACAGTTCTCTAGCAATTGCATCTGAATGGCCCCAAGCAAGGTTTGGGGTCCCCCCCTCCAATGTGTTTTCAGTCTGATTAGTCTATATAGACCAATCTATAGGGCAAAAGGAATTTTTGTTTCATGTTACCATAGCCCATGCAGACACATTGGTTCCACATCTAGCTAATTCCACTGACAGGAAAGGAAGACAGGAAATCATATTGAGATGAATTCTGTTTCCCATTGAGGGACATGTTAATAAGGGGGTAATGATGATGCAATCGTTGTCAGTTTATTTCCTAATGTAGGATAAAATGTCTTTTATTTTCATTCTGGCCTTTGAAATGATGCAAAGGATTAGAATGGAATTAAATGTGAGTATTGAGAAATGTTTTCAGTCTCTAGTCTAACGAACTGCCCCAGAACACTAACTGGAAACAATTGCCACTTTATTGTATTTCATGAATTCTGCAAGTCAAGAATTTAGGCAGAGCTGAGCTGGGTGACTGGTCTGTTCCTTGTGAAGTCAACTGAGGCTAGGGGTGGTACTTTGCTGACCTATGGGTACTTAGCATCAAGATGGCTTCACTGACATGTCTGGCACCTTGTTGAGGCTGCCTAGAAGGATGGGCTCCATTGGTTCCGCTGAACAGAGCACTTTCCTCTCCTGCATGGTAGACTCAGGGAAGTTGACAACTTACCTGATATTGATTCCCCTCAGAACAAGTATCCCAAGAGAACCTCTGGGGAGCTTCATGGAGCTTCTCTAACATAATCTTAGAGGTCACATAGTATTACTTCCACCATGTCCAAGTCATGGGGTCAACCCAGATTTAAAGGAGAAAAAATAAAAAAATTCTCCCTGATGGCACAATGCAGTCACATTTTAGAAGACACATAGGATAGAGATACCATTGCAAACTATAACCATTGCAAACTACACTCTATAAAGGAAATCAAGGCAAAAATTATTTTTTGCCCATGGAATAGCACCTAAAACACCCAATTATAGCTTTTAGGCTAAAGATGCATCTTTGTCACCAATGCAGATTGAACCCAGGCATGTTCTACCATTGAGCTATATCCTCAACCCTTTTTATTTTGAGACAGGGTCTAGCAAAGTTGCTGAGGCTGGGATTATAGGCATGTGACCCCATGCCTGGCACCATAGAGAGATTCTTTGCCGTGATTTGAAGTTGTTGGTACAGTCATTTCAATCCTAGAATCCCTACTTCCTGCCACTCCAGTCAGTGGGGAAAATGAATGACTCTCACAGGACCAGCAACTGGGGCATCAATCTATAAAGGGTGCTACCATAACACTTGTACCTTTAAAAAAATCACAGGAGGGCTGGGATTGTAGCTCAGTGGTAGAGCACTTGCCTCGCATGCGTGGGGCCCTGGGTTCGATCCTCAGCACCACATACAAAGCAATAAAATAAAGTTTAAAAAAAAAAAAAAAATCACAGGAAATGGAATCATATGGAGAACACTGAATGCATCAGAAGTCCCCTAAGGTAGCATGCTACGTACCATTGGAACAAGAGACTCAATGATCTGCCAGAAGTGGGGAGTGCGTCTCCTGCTTACATAACAGCAGAGGGTCACTGAAGTGCCTTCTCAGGAGGGTAGGCCCAGCCAAGTCAGGAATTTTTGCTTTCCTGGGTGAATTATGCAAGTCTAAAGCCAAAGCTGAATTGCTGGTGTGAGAAGAAAATGTTCATGGTGCTGCCACCAAGGGCTCTTAAATTCTGCCCATCCCTCACATAAATCTCAGCCTGTCTCCTGAAGAAAACATTAAACAGATAATTAAAGAAAAGCATTTCAGTTCCTAGCTTGGTCTCTAGATCCAGTATTCTGGGTATCATATCCCTTACCCAAATAAACTTGGGTCAAGCTTGGATGATAGTCATGATGCCCAAGCAGCAAGGTCGCACCTGGGCAGAGGCTTTGCTTTCTGAATTTTTCTCCGCATCCTGCAAGTTTTTGTTCTGATCTTGATCAATTTTTTTTTTTACTTGTAAAATAAGGATGATAATAATATAGTACTTTGAATTACATTATATAATACCAGATAGCCATCAGCTTGCACTAGAGACCACATTATTATTGTACGTGTAATAGAATGGCAGGGGCGGGGATGATCCCTTTCCCAAACACTTGCATGACCACCTTACCAGCCATGGTACTGTTTTAGAATGCCATAGGGTTAATCAGTGTCACCTTCACCATTACAAAGCTCTCCTTGTCTACACAGAGTTTGGCTAATTTAATTTAATTTGGTTCTCAAATTAAATAAAACACAAAAGATAATCTACCATCTCAGAACACACAGTACTTGATATTGCAGAACAAGAAGCTTGCATTCTCCTGCAGCCATTCTTTCTTTCTTGGCAACAGAGTCATTTTCAAATAAATATTAGTTCCAATAAGGACAGTGCCAAGACCCAGTATGACAAAGCCACCAGCCAAGCCAGTGGAATTATTAGGAATGATCTTTTAAGAAAAGAATAAGATGTTGATTGAATGTGAAAACTATGTAATGCTTGGGCTTCACTGATCCACATGATTTTCTTTAGGATTTGGGCAAGCCACCCAATTTCCAAATGCCTGAATGTATTCAAAAGGCAAAGCACCCAAGCTTCTCTCAGAAAGGATAAGGAGGACCAGAGGGCTCCCTTGCAGATGATTTAGAGGAGATGCCTCCCCATGCCTACATTTCCTGCTTGTTCTCTCCTTTGCTGGAATAAACATGCCACAAAATGGGGCAAGATGTTTATGAACCAGCTTCACAGCTGCTTCATTTCTCTACTAATATCAGTATTAATTTTTGCAGGCTTCCTGTTTCACTACATCAGGCAAGAGGTGCAACTTGTACACACCCTGGGTTTTGGCAAGGAGATCTGTGAGCCTGCTCTAAAGGGCCCTCCCCTGCCACTTCCCCTGTGGCACCACGCAAAAATCTGGTTCAAGCCCAAGAGAGCAGGAAGAGATCAGGGGAAGCAGTCAAGCCACTTCTTGCAGGCCAAATCACAGAAGCTGGAAACCAAGTACCTGGATATGATGTGCCTGCCTCTGGTGTTTCTGCTGCCAATTTCCCACTTGGCCACATGTGCACATTTAATTAATGTTCTGCTCATCACCTCCTGCAAGTCATTAATAATGATGCTCTGTAGATACCCACCCATCTCAGAGCCTGCCAGAAGCATGCTACTGGCCACCCTCTCTCAGCCTGTCCACTGCCGCCCACCGGCTGCTCCCGTGGCCTTCCAGCCAGGTTTCCATCCAGGAGACTGAGCTCAGAACCAGCTCGGTTGAATTCATCTTTCAAGTGAGATTTCTGGATGCATCCATTTCATTGCCTTCGCCCACTAATGTTGTGGAAGTTTTTTTTTTTTTTAATTCTATTAAAAAATGCAATTAAATTTGTCTCATGGAATTTGCTCTTTAAAAATCCAGACAGCTGCTTGCTCATGGTGGCATTATGCTCTTGATTCTTACACATTTTTTCTTCATCTCCATTCCATTACTTTACTGAGGATTAAAGACAGGCTTACCAGATGGCAAATGCCAGGATCTCTTCCCACCCCCACCTCCCATTCGGAAGACTAGTATTATATCGGCCAGAATGCACAGCCCAGGTTCGTCGATGCAGCTTTTGGAAGAGATGAGCAATTGTTTCATTTAAATTCATTAGCTAATGCATAAAACATGATTAAGGGGCAGGAGGTTAAGAATGAGAAACCTAAGTGCTGCTCCCAGGAACTTGCTGAGAAGGCCACGTTTGGTCTCTCCCTGTGCCTCAGTTTCCTCAACTCTTCAGACTCACTTGCTTCCTCCACCATTTCTCAGCCTACAGCATTCATTAGGCTGTGAAGCAAATGAGGTAATGTCTGTGGTAAGATGGTTTGTGCGTTTCCAAAGAAAGACACCATATAAAAAGCATTCTGATTGCTAACACTCAGGGACGCTGAGGATTGGGCCTGGCTAGCTTTATAAACTATTTAACCGCCTGCTTCTTGCAAAAACTATTTTTATCAGTTAATTACACATTTTTCTTATTAAATAACAATGTGAAAGCATTTCTTGCTCATTTTCCTGTCATGATTAATTTAATCTGCCTCCCTTTATTAAAAGTCCAGTTTTCTTCCCCTCGTCTCATCCACCCTGAAAGACTAGTAAAAGTCCCACGACTGTTGGGCTCCTTTAATTAACATTAACCCCTTCTACTTCATTCCACACCTCATTCAGAGTCCTGGAAAGACTTTTTTCTCTCCTAAGACTGTGCAGCTGGTGCCTAAAGAAGACCAACCAGTCAAGAGGAGCCTTGCTCTAATGGATGGCATCTCTTCTCCTTTTCTTTCTGGTTCCCTCCCTCAACAGGCAAATTCTCAGAGGTAGAGCAGATCTAAGCTCAGCCTTGGGTCATATCCTGCACAGGAAGAGAGCACAGGGTCAGAGAGCACAGATCCTGTTCAGTGTCAAAAGAGGCACATGTGAGGACCAGAATTTGGGGAAGAAATGAGAAGAGAAAATCCAATAGTGGTGGCATCACTGCACTGTGGGACTATTTTCAAATATCATTGATTATCATTATTTAAAATAGTTAATTATAATTAGTAGCAGTATTAGTATTACATGCTTAACCCTTATTATAGAAAGGGAAACATAGGACAGGCCCTCAGGATATTGCTCAAGCATACAGAGCAAACTGCTTGGAGAAAAGAAATCACAAAATAGTCACAACAATTACAGAAACAGTAACAGAAAAATAATTTCATGTCTTTTTGTATTTGTCCTTGTGGTAGGGAGACAGCCTCCAAAATGGCTGCCTCCAGATCCCTACCTCCTAAACTCATGTCTCCATGTGACCATCTCCCCTTGAGTGCAGGCTGAACTTACTGATGCACTTCTAATGGACAAAATGCTGCATAAACATGGGCTATCCCTTCCAAGATTGAATTTCAGAAACGCTGTGTCTTCTTTCCTGAATATCCCCTCTGGCTTCTCCCTAGCTGTAATCAAAGCCAGCTGCCCTGTGGTGGGGTCCAGGTGACAAGAAGCTAAAGAACAACCAGTAGAAAACTGAGGCCCCAGCGCTATAGCTCACAAGGGACTGAATTCTACCAATAACCATAAGTGAGTTTGGAAGCGGATCCTCCAACTCACCATGCTATTCTCAACTACAGATAGATTGCAGCACCACACAACAGCTTTGATTGCAACCACATGAGAGATTTTTGAGACAGAAGCACTCAGCTAATCCACACACATATTCCCATGTCCCACAGAAACTGTAAGATGGTAAACGCTTGGGTTTTTTTAGCTGTTAAATTTTGGGGTAATGTGTTACTCAGCATAGACAACTAAAAAAAAATTAAAAAATAAAAAATCCCAGACCCAGTAATGTTCATCCAGAAGTAACCTAGCATACTACCATGATGGGAAAAATTAAAGTGCACTGTTTTCTTATTTTTTGCCCATGAAATTGTTAATCAACCAAAACACTTTCTCATGTTGAATCTGGTCTTAAAACACTTCACAACACAACTCCCCAAACAGTCACTCCCAATTCATTGTTTGGAAAAGAGAGAAAAATCTATTGCCCAGAACAGTGTAAAGAAAAAAAGAACCTGACTTCTGCTTACAAGCCAAGAGACCGAGCAAGTAATTTATGTTCTTTGAACTTCATTTTCCTCTTTGATAAAGTGGAGATCATCTGTTCTGATGCTGTTGGGTACAAGGAACAGATGCCCAACTAAAACAGCCCAAAGAGGCTTCCTCTTCTTTCTAGTCTACTATCTTTAGCATGTTGGTATCTCCCATTGTGGCCACAAGATGGTTGTAACAGCTCCAAGCCTCATGTCCTCCGTAATTAATGCCCCTGGGTATAAAAAGGAAGCATTCTTGTCTCCCAGCCCAGACATGAGGAAAATTTTCCCCCAAGATTCCCCCAGCCTAATTCCCCAGACAACACACTGGCCAGACCTGGCTAATGCGCCTACCCTGAAAATCATTGCTGGCCGAGGGGATTGAGATTCCCGTGATACCACCCACATTTCACCTCTGAGGATGGGAGAGGCCTGTCCTCCCCTGAAGCAAATGACCATCCACAGAAGAGCTGGCACAATGTGAGGTTCTGCTCGCACAAAATGAGAAAGGAGAAGTGTGTTTAGTCTCCGCAGATTATGTGATGCTGGAGAATAACACACATGTTGGCTCAAACCAGCAAAAACTTGCTCACATTCCATGTCCAGTACAAGTCAGTGCAGGGCTCTGTCCTCCCCATAGATTCACTCAGAGTCAGACCAACAGGGGCTCCACCTTGTCAGCCCGAGGCCTCAGGAGTCACTGTAATACAGGAGCAACACCCAGAGCCCTGTCCCATTGTGTCAATTTCATCCCAAATTCCTTTGGCCAGAACCTGTTGCCCCATCTGATTGAAAGTGCAGTTTCCATGTATTGGAAGGAGGAAAATGAAACAGGAATTGTTCTGAACTCATTAGGCAAACATTGTCAGCAACAAAGTTGTATCTCCTCACAAGATGTTTGTGACATTCAAATGAGATAAAGTATCTATTTGTTTCTAAAACATTCATTAAACATAAGAGGCTACCAGTCACTGGGCCTAGATAGAACACCCAAGGATCTGTAGGACACAGTCACTACTGTCCTCCCAGATAAAGCCATTGAGAAGATTGCTAACACCGATTATATGCAGAGCTTGCCTCCTTTCTCCTCCCCTTCCTGGCCCTGAGTGCTCACCGCACAAATTTTTGTCTTCCAACTTTTGGTTTCAAAGCCCTTGCAATGTCCTCAAGAGCAGCACTAGCCAGAGAGGACACAGAACCCATCTGAAGTGGGATAGTGTCCAGGGACATGCTGCAAAAGATGGCAAGACATCTTGAAGATGCCGTCTTTTCATTGATCCCGCTTATCTCACATCATGGTGGTGGTAGAATGAATTGTTACCTTGTTTCTTTCCAGATCTTTTCTTGGATCTTCTCCTGGGAGAGAACAGAGGACTGCTTGAGTCCCTTCTTAGGTCATCCCCCCTCAGCTGACCTTATCAGTAAGTACCTCAGTGTTTGTTAGTCTCACCCCTCCATGAGTATCAAATCCTTAAAGCATTCTTTAAGAAATCACGTTGTGTTTAGAGCTGGCTCTCCTGAAGCTACAGATAGACCATGAAATGTCAGGGGCTGATACCAAGTGCCCACCAGGATTGCCTGGTCAGTTTAGTCCTGTTGTGAGAGCATTCATGTAGAAATCAGAGACCCAGGCTAATGATGGTTTTCCATTTCAACCATCACCAGAATGGAAGATCATGGACACACATGAGGGAGGTTTTCAGTTGTCTAGGCCTGGAAATGGCTCCATCACCTCTGCCTACATGCAACTGGAGAGCACTCCATCATGTGACCATACCTGACTGCAAAGGAGGCTGGGAAATGTGGCTTAATTGTGTGCCCGGGAAGAAAAAAGAACAGATTTTGGTGGACAGCTAGCAGTCTCCCCCACACTCACCCACACAACTTCCTATTTTTCAACTTGGCAAAAGCTGAGATCACAGAGTATTTCTATACAGCACTGTACTCTTTGGCCTGCCAAGAGGCCTCATCCTTTCTGGGAGAGGATTCACAAACATCTTTGTGCAATTAATGAAAAAGGCCTGACCCACTGCCCATTCTTCCTGTGGTATCCCTCCAACCTAAACCCTTGGTCTGGTCCTCCAATTCCAGGCAGATAATCTGGAGGATATGAAGAGATCTAGACATTTCCAACATACAAAAAAAGCCAACAAATGTTTCCTATGTACAAATCATCCTTTTTCAAACAGAAACCAAAAGGATAAAGGTTTATGTGAAACACATTTCGCCAACCCCAAGACTTGAGGAAGAGTGCTTCCCTAAACACGTTCTTTTCATTCATCCACTGAACAAATGTTTATTATGCATTCAGTGTGTGATAGTCCCAGCACCTATTGTATGCCAGGCACTCTGTTAAACACTGAAGATCTATTGATATAGAGTGACACGATCTTCTGTACTCGTAGACTAGAACACATACATATAGTAATAAGCAGTCACAAAAGAAAAACAAGACCAAGCAGAGACCAACGCAGGGATGGAAAAGAGTGACCTGGAAGTTAAGACCTGAAGGATGAGTGTTTGTGAGTCATGCAGAGAGCAGAGGAGACAAGCTCTCCAGGCACAGCATATGCAACATAAGCAAAGCATGAAAGGGGAAGAGTTTGACATCACTGAGGAACAGAAAAGTAGTTGAGGTGACTGAAAACACTGAAGGAAGCAACAGTGGGAGATGAAACTAGAGAAGTGGGCAGGGGCCAGATCACAAAGAGTTCTGTGAGTCGTGGTAAAATATTTGAACTTGAATCTAAACAGGGATGTAAGTAGTGGAGGGACTTGATGCCATATGGCACTAGTCTGATAGGACTGCCATAACAATACTATGACGGTAAAATAACAGAAACTGACTGTCTCCTAGTACTGGAGGCCAGAAATTCAAGATTAAGGTGTTAGTAGAGCTGGCTCCTTCTGAGGGCTTATGAGGGCCTCCCTCCCAGCTCCTGGGGGTTTGCGGGCAATCTTTGGCATTTCTCGTCGGTCGTGTTCTGAGTCTTCACATCATCTTCCCTCTGTTAGTGTCTCTTTATCTCCACGTGACATCCCCCCAACCCCCGCCCACAACAGTCACATTGGATGGGGTGTATTCCATTCTGTTCTGTCCTCCTCCTAACTAACTACATCTGCAATGACCTGATTGCCAAATATGCTCACAATCTGAAGTACTTACTGGAGGTGAAGATTGGCAGGGACCCAACTCAACCTGTAACACACCCATTTTTAGATTGTTCTCTGGCTAAGTATGAATGAGAAGAAGGCGTGGTTAGAGTGGAGGTGAGGCAATTTGGGAGTCTGGTGTCCTGGTTGTGAAGGTGGGAGATGTGCTTGCCTGGGCTAGGTATCCAAAGGTAAACTTTTTTTTTTTTTTTTTAATAAAACCAGCATGACTGCTAACTATTGTATTTCACTGATGCAAGAAAGAAGAGGTAAAGCAAGGGCAACTTGGGAGTTTCTGACTTCATCAAGAAGGAAGACGATGCAATTTATGAGAGAAAACAACTGAGAAGTAGAGACATGATTTGGGGTACAGCCTCATGGCTTTATTTGGGTTAACAATTTGAGATACTTGTGAACAAGGAATCTGGAGCTCAGAGGAGAGATCTGTGCTAGAGGTACAAATGGGAGCCATTGGCATACAGGGTATGGCTGTTGAGGTCCAGGGGCTTTGTTGCTCCTTCTCAAGGGTTGCCCGCTCTTCTCAGAGAGCAGAACATCCTGCCTGTCAAAACTGCCACCCCCTGACTGCTCCTGCTAAGGCTTTCTGCAGATTCCATGGGTCCTTGGTTTCTAGAGAAGATAGAGACAGCGTTCCTCCCAACTCTGTTCTGGGTTTATGCAAAGTGTTCATCATCTAGGTCCAAGAACTCTTACTTAGCCCAAGGAATGTGGGCACCCCAGTCACACGCACACTGGTGAACACACATGCACACACTTCACCCCTCCAACAGCAATGACCTAAACTTTGTGAGGTTCACATGTCCCTAGAGATGATCTCATTTGCCTGCTTCAAAAGCGCTTTGGTCTGCACAGCCTGTAGCAGCAAATTTACACTTCAAAAAGCAGACAGCTTTTTCCACATCTTATTCACTTAATGGGTGAGAATGTAAAATTAGTTCCGTTGCTGATGAGGACCTTGAGCCAAATGAAAAGTGTTCATTTGTCAGCACAGACTTACAGCCTGAGACATGATTATATAGCTAATCCAATAATGGGTTTTGATGCTGAGCATTTATTTATATACAGTATGTCTTGTTATCTGTTGATAATCAGGACCTACAATTTACTCTTTCTTGTGCGTGTAGTGTGAAATAGCAACATCTCCCAGACATATTGCATTTAAGTACCAACATGCAAACACATACAAAAAGCGCCATCATCAGCAAAATATTTTATTTGCTTTCCTTTAAAAAAGAAAAGAGAACCAGTGCTTGAATTCAGGCTTTTATATTTTCAAATATAAGTAGTAAATACCATGTAAGATTTCTCTCAGGACCACATAAGGGTTAAAAATAAAAAAAGAAGAAAGATCTCCTTAATCATCCTGGCCCACTCTAATCAAGTGATTTTTCTTCTTCTGGGTCTCTAATAATTCTATCTGCAGATCAAATCCTTCTAGTATTTTTACATAGAATGGTATAAACCCAAAAGATACCTGGGAAACATTTTCTTAATGCCATTGCCCCCCTCCCCAACTGGCTACCCAAGTCCTACACTGTGCTTATTGCAAAGATGCACATTATCACCATGTAAGCACTGGAACTGTACTAATTCTCTCAGGAAAAAAACTTTAAAAAATAGTAACCAAATTAAATATAAAACCACTATGTTTCTATAAACTCTTACAGAGACTACATACTGCTACATTATATTGTTTCTTACCCTGTGGATGAGTGTAAATGTCTGTCACTAAAATATAGGGACACTTTCGGCCTAATATAAGCATAAAAGCCAACATTTAAAACAAGAAGGCATTTTTATAGGTATGATGTATTGTCACATATTCCAGCTATGACAAAGCCTATGGGAAAGGAAAGACGCGTCAGGATTAAGCATTCTGTTAATTGCAAATGTGAAGCACACCTGCAAATTCTGTGAAAAATCCTACATTTGGCAAAAGTCAGTGCAAGTTCCTTTCGATATCACCATCTTGTCCATGGACCTAGAAAAATCCAGAACAAATGCACAGAGGCATCAAAGAGCCATTATGTCTGGTTGGCACTTTTCCCCACTGAACCATCTCCAGCCCAAATGAAGCTGAGAGGACTGGTCACCATAATATATGAGAAGGAAGAGGGCAAGTTCACTTGTTTAAGCAGAAATTTATTCCACAATAAATACTTCAATGTTGGTGTGACATGATGTTTTATTGGATTACACCAGTTTGCTAAAGAAATCACATTGGGAATAGCAAAGCTTGCGGTTTTGTGGGTAATGCTTTTGTAGATGTGAGGGCTTTCCACTGCAAGAGTGTTGGAGAAGGATAACAAGCCAAATTAGGAAATGACTAAATACATGCAAATCTATATTATGGCAATACTTGGCAGTTCAAGTCCAAGAGGTTTTTTGTGGCAGTTGCTTTACCTAAGCTGGATAATTCGTTAGGCTTTGACTCTGGTAAATATTAAATGAATATAGCATACATTACATTCTTACTTTCGTCGCAGAAACAAATCTTTCTTGTACCAGCCAGTGTAATCTTCAGAGTTTTCGTTATATAAAACACCTCAAGAAAAATGCACCTCAGTAAGATTTACACTTTATTACTCTAATGATTCTACAAACACTACCACAATGTGATGAAAGACAGAGCAGTCCCGGACTGATTGAGAGCTAATAAAAATCAGTACTGAAAACTGAAAAGAGCACCCTTATCATCTTTCTTTCATTTAGAGCTGATTACTAGGGGATTATAATGCAATCACAGCTATGTGTGAGAGGTAGCTATGGGAACCAGTTTTAACTGTTTATCTAGCCAAAGATCTTAATTTAAGTTTGAACACTCTGATTCATTTATATGTAAGACACCAAGGAGACAAAATGCAGAAGAAACAGATGCGCACTTGTTCTTTCCATTTAACTTCATAAGCTACCAGCCAATTTGTCTTTCAGGGACAAAATTAATTTCTGATGACAATGTGAGCAAGTAATAAACTAGAAGTTCCTGTCCTGGGAAACTTGTTAATGCCATGTAATGTTCTGGAGTTATTTAGGAGGGGAAAAACGAGATTTGCTCCTGGAGTTACGAGGATATCTGTAACAGACCTGCCTTTGTCCCAGCTCTTAGTCACTCCTGCAAAGGTTTACGACACCTTTTCTAGAGGTGGAATTGGGGAAGTTCAAAAGAAACCATGTTGCTTACCATTTCTTTCCTATGGAGTATTTTTAAACTGCTCATTTTCCTTCATACTCTCCCCATGATTCAGATGTGCTCATAGTGCAAACCTCCAGCTCATTGCCTCCCAGGCCTGGCACAGGGGCACAATGACTAATGATGAGATGAAAATGAGTCACAAGACCTCCTTTTTGGATCCCATGTAGCTGTGGAACACAACCCTTTGCATACACGTGCAATCAACCTCGAGGCCATGGCAAACCCTTCACAGAGGAACCAGGATGTGCGCAAGGAAGTCTCCATGATGGGACTGAATGTGCTAATCCGCAGCCATCCAGAGACAGCTGCCAGTATATATGACCAAACACATTCACGCGCACACTCAATTGGGAAATAAGACTGGCCACTCCCTCAAAAGTAGTCAAGGATGTTGTCTATCTCCTCATGTCAGTGGCAAAAAAAAAAAAAAAAAAGGAACTAGCATTTATTGAACACTTATTGTATACCAAAGAATCAGGTGGACACTCTACATACATGGTCTCATTTAATTAACACAGCCCTATGAGGAGAAAATATTTTTGGCCATTTCATAGGTGAGGAAACTGAGTCACACAAAAAATTAACTGGTCCAACACTGCAGCTAGCAAGTGGAAAAGTCAACACTTGAACTCCATCTGTCAGACTCCAAAACTGATGTTTTCAAGCACTCTGAGATGCAAAGCTCAATGTTCTTTATCTCAGCCATTATTATTTTCCCATCTCATTATAGGCCCAGTTTTGTTTTTTTTTTTTTTGATATCTCTGGATCTTGCTTCTCTCTTAATCCAGAGGTTCGATGGTCCATTCCCCCAGCCCTCCAGCCTGCTTCTCCCAGTCTGTATTTTTCTGCTCTCTGGGGGAACTCCCCACGGCATAATGGCTGTCCATTAGCGTGTTTTTAAAACCTTGCTCTCTCCCATCCTCTGACAGTTTTCATATGCTCCACATGAAGGATCCTTTTCCAGAAATACTTTTGAAGAAAGTCTAAAGTAAGCTGAAAAGTATTACATTTTTCATCTCAACGGGGAAATGGATTTAAGAAAAGGAGAGAAGAGCCTGCAGGTCTTTCAGATTTTAAAAAGAATTCAACACACTGCTGCATTGGCACTGGGAACACATCTATCACAGAAACCAAGAGAGCATCTGCATTTACACGCTGCAACGGTTCCCTTCGTCCTTGATCACGATAATGACTTCGAGTTCCGCTGAGCCTTTCATCCAGAGGGGTGCCATGGTCCCTGCAGAAGCCAGCCAAGAGAGGA
Organism: Geosciurus inauris; assembly: GCA_004024805.1. Taxonomy (NCBI): domain Eukaryota; kingdom Metazoa; phylum Chordata; class Mammalia; order Rodentia; family Sciuridae; genus Geosciurus; species Geosciurus inauris. The sequence goes on from PVHX01008029.1 coordinate 13,767, forward strand.
GCTCCCTCCACCTCACGGAGCTGTTCCCTCCAAGGTGAAAGTGGGAAACGGCACCATTAGGGGAAAGTGGAAAAGCACAAAAGGCTGTGAATTCTACTTCCAAAGGCAACTAGAGTAACAGTCTGACTGTCTATATTTAATTGTCCTATCTGCAACTTGGGCCTAATAATGAGTCCACACCCCCACCCCCACACCCCCAAAAAAAACATCTACAAGGCATCAATAGCACCACATGAAAGAAAAAAAAAATGCTTTCAGGGCCTATAGAAAGCCAGTCCCCATGAGCACCAGGACATTTTACTAATTGCCTTATTTCCGGTTTTTAAACCTACGTCAGACAAATGGGGGACCTTCTCTAAGACAATTCCCACATGCTTCTCCTTGCCCTCAGGAGTCAAGATGGCTGAGCAAAAGTGAAGAAGGCAGACACAGGCTAATTTGTCTGGGGGGAGAATGGGATCCAGCATAGAGCTGCTTGCCATGCAGAGCACAAACAAGTGTGTGGTAACAAGGATCACGGGCTGGGGCTCTGTGGTCCTGGAACCAGAGTGAAGGTCAGACTCACTCTCAGCAAGGCACTTGGTGGACTGGCCGTGGGCTGGCCACTTACTCTGACCTAAGCCTACAATGGCAATCTGCCTTTTGGGAGGTGCTGCTGGTGCTCTGCCTGGAATTCCTCTGCCCTCTCCCTTCCCACTCCTCCTTGTCCACCACCAACACTCCACAGAGGTGTCTCTTCTCCAGGCAGCCTTCCTTGAACTCCTTAAAGTTGGGCTAAACGACCTCCCTCTGCTTTTCTACACCGCACCATGTGCGTCCCTCAGGAACTGCATATCCCATGCTGACTGACACACAGGCATTGTTCCTTGGACACTTAGTGCTAATCACTGTAGTAAACACGTCACATAAATACCTCTCGCCACCATCACAATCACCCAAGGTACCATCACCCGATCCTACAGGTAAGGAATGGGAAGTCAACTAGATGAAATTATTACAATTATTAAATGGAAGAGGCCTGGATTTTACAGTAGGACTTCCTGCCCCTCAAGCTCACACTTGCTCACTCTTTCCCCCACTAATCTGCACCCTGAGGCTGGAATCACATTGCATCCATTTTTGGAGTCCCCCCACCAGCACAAACTTAGGTATTCAGAGGCCTTGGACACACACTGATTGAGGGAACACCCTTGGAGGAAGCCCCCGGGGAGCCCACAGACCAGGACCTGCATGGGAACAGCCAGAGTGCTCTGGTCTCTAGCCTCGCACTCTCCCTCTCCCCGTGACTATTCTGATTTGTCTGGGTAACAACAGAACTGGTATTTTTTTGTTTGTTTGTGTTTGTTTTGTTTTGTTTTGTTTAAGAAAAGAAACTAGAAGCATTGAAGCAGGGTCCTCAGTGTCATGCTGACACATCAAAAAACGTGTTGTCTTCCTGAATTCAGGTGTTCTTTTCACTGAATTCAGTCAAACCAGTTCTGCATATTGACACAGGAGGTGTAACTCATAGCGATTCGATTGTTATGCATCGCTGCATAATCACTGCTGTCATCCATCCCTGTCCTTCTCCGTCAAGGCTGTGGCAGCAGCTGCATATTTCCCCAGAGGATGAGCAGAGCTGAACACCCCGTGTGCAAAGACTGCAGAGGAAAGCCCCTTCTTCTGGGATAATGAGAGTCCCTTCTGTTGGACAGACAGACTGCTCTCCTCATTCCCCTTTCTTCTTCACATCCAGGAATTCAAGTCCAAATATTTTATGCTTGTAAGGGTCCTTCCATTCCCTCCCATTGTCCCTGCTACTTCTGTCTAGCCTTCTGACTCCAGTTGGCCGAGGCCCCGAGAAACCACCCCTTAACCTGACTTATTTAGTATCTCAACCCTCCTTATCTTCAGAGCTATTATTGGCACCACATCTTCAGGATAAAGTCGGCCATGGCTAGACCTTTAACCCACCTCCCAAGCTTGTTTTCTGCTATTCTCCAATCCAATCTCCCTGAATCACCCAGCTGTGCTCTGCCCTGGACCCTGGGACCATGCACACTTTGTCCTTGCTTCAAGTTCATTCCAGTCCTTGCTCCTCTCTGGGACCCACAGTGATTTTCATCTTCCTTGAACGCTCATGGCACTTCCTGTCCAGGGACTTGGCCCATCATCTCATGCAGCTGTACATTATGATTTGACTTCGTAGATATCTGTGTCCAACATTGCTGGGGAGATTCTAGGTTCCTTGAGGGGAGAGACATTCCTTCTCTTTATCTTTGCTCTAGGACAGGCAGCCATTTAGTGATCATTTCAACGCCACTTAGGATGAAAGCTGTGCACACTCCATGAGAGACCTCAAGAGTCCACATAGCTCCTATATATTATACATAGCATTTCACCTCTTCATTCCAGGTGTGCGCACAAGATGTTCAGTCCACCTGATCTCCTAACCTCTCACATCCCTTTCTCCAGCTCCAGTTTTCCTGAACAGCTACTTGGGTTCAGTTTGGAAGTCACTGCTTCCAGAAAGTCTACTCAGCTCACTAGAAAGGATGAAGGTAGGTTCTCCCAGCACCTGTGTTAACTGCAATTAGCAACTGTCACCCTGGTGTTAGTTCAGACTCTTCTGATTATAAGTCATGGAGAACCAACTCAAACTAAGAAAAATAGGTCATTTATTGGCTCAGCTATCTCAGTGGTCAGGGCAGGACTGGACTTGAACCACGTGATCAGTTTACATTCTCTCTTTGTTCCTCATCCTTTGTTCTTTCTTTTTCTCTATCACTGCTTCACTCCACGCAGCATGAAGTAAAGGGATGAGGGGAGGATGATGGCGTCATCTTCTTTACTCTCCAAAACTTCCATCAACTCTGTAACTAACAACGGTAACTTTCTTATAAATACCAATGATTTTTTTTATTTAATTATTTTATTGAAATGCGTTTCAAGTCATAGTACATAAACAGAGCTCAGTTCTTCCATTTCTCTGGTTGCAAATCAGATAGAGTCACACTATTTGTGTCTTCATACATGCACCAGGGGTAGTAATGACCCATTCGATCAGTCATCATTACTATACCCATTTCCCTTTCCTTCCTCCCCCTCCCTACTGCTGCATCCAGAGTTCCTGCATTTCTCCTGTGTTTCCTGTTCCCATCCTCCTTATGTATCCTCATCCACTAATCAGAGAGAACATTCGGCATTTGGTTTTTTGGGATTGGCTTACTTCACTAAGCATAATGTTCTCCTTTTTGGCCAGTTTTCACTCTAGCTGGCCTTTACACCATGGCTTTCTCTTTATCCTTCACAATTTGAATTCATGGATACCTTTTAAGCACATTTGTAGCCTGCTTACACACAACCCTAATCATGTATTCTTCCTCAGATCTTCCTGAGAGGCCACAATCCAAATGCCTTGTGGTATTCCAGAACTTTCCCAAGGTCTCGGGCTAACTAAGCACTTCCTGCACAGTTACAGCATGGACACTGTTCTCCTTTCACTCACCAGATTCTGAACACAGCAACCTTCTGCCTCTTGGTCATACCATCTCCTAGGCCTCCATTCTTAGGCCTCTTCTCCATCAATCCAGCTATGACTGTTTCTTCAGAGGCCAAAATATGTCTCACAGCCTTGGGAAGGTTTGCATGAGCCCTGGGGCTACAGAGAGCTCCCCAAGGTGAATTCATGACCCTAGGAATCTGACCTAGCTCTTAGGTCCTGATGTGTGACTTTATATCTATTGTCCCCAGCTTTCCCTGCAAATGTTTTCAGCTCCTCTGAGTAAGGAACATATGGGACAGAAATCTTGTTTCTTTGTATTCCCTACACCACTCAGCCCAAAACTGTAGTTACTTCTCCACAAATGTTTAGTTTTTAAAAAATTTCTGACTCTTTTATGACATATCCAAATAACACTAGGAAAAAAATTCTTCTGTTTTAAAAGACTTAAATATTTCTTCTTTAATTCAGAATAGGCGTGAGCTAACAGGATAGTAAACTACAGGGTGAATGGAGTTTTGATTAAGTTCTCTCCTGATAATTGACTCTTTCATACAGTGAAGGATTAGGAGTTTATTTAGGGAAGGACAAGACAGGACAGAAAGGTGGCAATCTCCAAAGTTGGTCTTTCTTAGTATAACTTCATTATTTACACTGACGTGGGGCATATGTCCAGGAGAGTAGATATATCCATATTCAGATACAAATTTGAAGTCATAGAACAGGGAGCTCTGGATCATGATGATGTTCTGAGCCCAGATCTCGGTCTCACCTTTGTCCAAAGATCTTACAAAATTAAACCTTTTTTTTTTTTTTTTTTTCAGTTATCAGGATGGAACCCAGAGCCTCACACATGCTAGGCAAGTACTCTACCACTGAGCTACACCTCCAGCCAGAAACATGTTTTAAAACAATGAAACTGGGAGCTAGGGGTGTAATTCTGTGAAAAAGCCCATGCATGAGTCCCTGAATTCGATCCCCATCACCCAAAAATAAACAAATTAGTAAAATAAAATAAAATAATGAAAACTGTTCAAGAAAAGTGGAATGCAACATAAGTAGACTAGAAGAGGAGGAATTCCTGGATGACAGAAAGCACATGAGACTAGAACGGCAGTGAAATGAGAACCAAGGAAGCTGCAAGAAGTCCTGGACAAGTTCCAAGCTCAGAGCTAACAAATGCAAAGCTGGGGGCTGGGGGGAGGTGGCAAGTGGAGGGAGTGAGAAACCATGAGAGCAATTAATTAAAATAACTGCATTTGGAACAGCTGAACCAATGGGGCACCACCCTCCTCCCCCCTCTCCCACCATGCCTGCAGATCAGTTAACAACTTAGTGGCTTTTGCCACTAAGTTAAAGCTTCAAGAGTTTCTCCCTGAAGATGGGGAACAATCTGCTAGAGAGAGGGAGGGACTTTATCGGACTGGCCACTGAATTGGAAGCAGAGTAGAACAGAGACGATTCTGGACTTTTATAATAGCTGCCAAGGAGAAAACTGTGAAAACCAAAGCTGCTCAGACTTGAATAGGATGGCCAGTCATCCTGGGTTACCCAGTTTGTGTTATTTATAGTCTCTACACAATTATTAATAGTTTTCCTTTCACTCTTCAAATTATCCCAATGTAGGTAATAAATTATGTAGTTACCTTATCATGAGTGAAATACAACAGTTCCATGTTCTCAAGCCAGGGTCCAGGCACTGTCTGCAAATTAACACCCATGCGGTGGGCTCTGAGGTCATTTGGGCAACACAAGACACAGATGGCACGGTAAACACAAATAGAATTGTGGGTTCTGACACTGTTTTTGCTACACTAAATGTTTCTCAATCTGCAACTGATAATTTCAAAGGTTTTCACTAAAATGAAAACCAAATTTTAAAATTCTCTTAGAGACTCAAGAACTCCTAACAATATACATGGGAACACATTCCAAGAATTATTAAATATTCCATGAAATTATTAAAAAAAAAGAAAGAAAAGGGAACAGTTTGCCTCAGGAAGAAAGAAATTATCAGAAAACAGATAATTTTGCTTAAAAATTCAATTAGTTTCAGAAAAGATTCATGAGGACAATTATCCAACAACCAAAAACAAGGCACTATTTTTCTTAAAGTTTTCAGAGAACAAAAGTTAATTCTTGGAAATGGAAAAACACAATGTCTAAATAAGAAACTCAGTGGAAAATCTGAATAATTAAATGTGTTATGAATGACAAAATGAGATCAGGAAAATGCCAAGAAATCTGTCAAAATATGGCACAAGAAGACAAAGTAACAAATCTGAGAAAAAGTTGAGGTTCATGGGGTTAGTAACACTCATGGGAATTTAAGCAGCATAGAACAGAGACTTCAGAAGGGAGGAAATAAACAAAGACATAATAGAAGAAAAGTTCTCTGAACCAAAAGAAAGACATGGTTCTTCAGATGTAAAAGATCAACTTAAATAATGAGCAGTTTGAATAAAAAGAAAAAGATACATTTCAATATAAATCCTGATGAAATTTCAGAAACTCAAGATAAAGAAAAAAATCTCAGACTTCCAGAAAGATAAAATAGAGTAGCCACAACAGAATAAAGGTTGAATTGACATTACACTTATCTTAAGAATACCCGATGTTTAAAAGTAAATAGAGTAATACCTTCAAACTTCTAAGAAATATTATTCTAAACTTAGAATTCTATATCCAACTGTAGGAGCAAAAAAGCAATACATTTTCCTTCCCCATCACAAGGGTCATGGCCAACACTCCAATTTAAAAAAGAGAAAAAATACATGTTAACAAGAGCAAAGTGTAGCAAATTTATTTAACCAAGTTTTATGTGACATAAAAGCCTTCAAAAATGAAGGCCTGAAGATACAGGAGAAACCATCGATTTTTATGCTAAGTCTCATGAGAGAAGGGGATGGTTGTGGAGAAACATTATTGGACCAAAAGAGTATGACTTAATGGTAATAAACTGAGAGGGGAAGCCAGCAAGATCTGTTTGTTCGGATTCTTGTTGGCTCATCTCTAGGGAGAACAGAGAGAAAGAAGGGTAGGAGAAAGTCAGAAAGACCTTGCTCCTAAGGTTCTCCTTTCTCCTTCAGTTCTAAGCCCTCAGCATGCCGAGTGAGCAATGTTTGTAAACATGAGGGTACCATTTTCTGAGCCCCAATACAAATTACACACACAGAATGGGGACAAAATAAAGATTTTTGCAAAAATGCAATGACTGAAAAATTTACCAACAAGAATTCTACATGAAGAATTACTCAGGAAATGCTCCTGAAAAGCAAATGAACAAAGGAATTAAAGACTACATGAGAGATAAGAGCACAATTGAGTCAGAAGAAATGCATACAGCTAAAGACATTTTTTAAAGAATTCCTTTGAACTTGCTGGGTGCAGTGACACATGCCTGTAATCCCAGTAGTTTGGGAGGCTGAGGTAGGAGGACATCAAGTTCAAAGCCAACCTCAGCAACTTGGCAAGGCCCTAAGAAAATCAGTGAAACCCTATCTCTAAATAAAATACAAAAAAAAAAAAAAAAAAAGAATGCCTTTTACCTTAATTATCTGAACATTCTCATGGGAGAGAAATAGGCTGGTGACTCAGGCTTAGTTTCTTACTCTTCAGGTCCAATCACATACACCTTAGTGGTTTAGTATATGTATCTTCACAATCATATAATAATAGTTTTTTGTTTTTGTTTTTGGTACTGGGGATTTAATTCAGGGGCATTCAACCACTGAGCCACATTCCCAGCCCTATTTTGTATTTTATTTAGAGACAGGGTCTCGCTGAGTTGTTTAGCGCCTTACCCTTGCTAAGGCTGGCTTTAAACTCAATCCTCTTGCCTCAGCCTCCCGAGCACCACCGCGCTGGGCTAACTTTGTTAATTTTTTAAAGCAAACTATGAACTAAGTACATAAAACATACAATCACAGAACAAAAATGTAAATATAAACTGTAACATTGTAAAAATGACATAATTAATTAAAACTAGGAGAAAAAGAGAAGAGCCATAAAAAAGTGTAAGTAAACTAACTTTTCATAGAAGAAAGTAAATAGAAGTCTAGTTTCATTAAACCATTAAGTAGAGGTTTGAATATCTATTAATTAAAATTATAATTATATTGTGTTAGCTTTCCATTTCTGAGACAAAGTACCTAAGATAAACAACTTAAAAGGAGGAAAGGTTTATTTTGACTCATGGTTTCAGAGGGTTCAGTTGATGGTCCCGCTAGCTCAGCTGCTTTTGGACCTGTGGCAAGACAGAACATTATGGTGAGGAGTTTGTAGTAGAACAAATCTATCACCTCTTGATGTCCAGGAAGCAAAAAGAGGGAAAGCAGCTGGGCTCCCAATATCTCCTTCAAGGCACGTCCCCAATGACCAAATTCCCTTCCGTGAGGACCCACCTCCTAAAGAGTCCACCACCACCTAACAATACCATCAGAGGACGAAGCCTTCAACACATGAGCCTTTGGGGGACATCTAAGATCCAAACCATAACTAACAAAATCTGAGAATGGAGTGGAAGATGGGCAACGGGTAGCATTGCCAATGTACCGAATACTTCATGCCCATGGCGAAGAGCCAACAGATCCACAGCAAGCAAAAGCACTGTTTAGTTCCAATGGGACTGTGATAGGTGTCAGAGAGAAACTTAACAGTGATTACCTATAGGCATGTCATTTTATGTTACTCCCCTTTTCACTACCCAGAAGCCAAAAGAAATTATCTTTTCAAATATCTGTTTTTCGCAAAAATCGGTCAATCCACCAGATTTGAACTATATGCCTTAGCTGTACGGAAAACGCTTCACTGCCACGGCAGCCTGCTCTTACTAGGCAGTGTGGTCACTGTACATGGCCAACTTCCATCTAGTATGACCCCATATTAGTGTAGTGACAGGGACGGTCATCAGCCACAGGGCCATTTTCCTCTCAAGTGCACTGAGTTCTGTGCAGGCATTCGCTCACTGTGCCAGCATTATTACTCCTCCCATGTTATAAATGATCAAAGGAGGGTTCCAAGTAATTAAGCGGCATGTTCCAGTACTTACACTGGATACCCTACCCCCATGATGCTCCCTGTTGCTTCTCAGATGGGAGGAAGGAGCTTCGCTTTGCTTAAGGCAAGGAAGTGGAAAGGCTATATGTGTTTACTGGATGACAATGAGGTTGATGAGAAAGTCCTGAGTTTTCACCAGACATATCTCCAAACCACTACAAATCCAATCCATCAAAATGTGGAAGCAAGCAATAAAATATCCTCCTTCTCAACCTGATAGTGCCATTGTGACTATGATTCCAAAACCCAAAACACTTCTCTGCAATCGAAAGTCATTTGGACAATATGTCTTTTATGCCTCCCCCTCTATTATACACAAATACAAAAGCATGCTTTTACATACAGTTGGTACATTACCCAGACCCTTTGCAATTTTTTATTTTTAACTTTTTTCTTTGGTTCTCTACCATTCCTATTTTCCTCAACTATCATGATTATTTGTCCTGTTAAAAAGATTTTTGTTTGTTTGTTTTTGAGCCCAGGAGTATTTTACCATTGAGCTACATACCTAACCCTCTTTATTTTGAGATAGGGCCTTGCTAATTTGCTGAGGCTGGCCTCCAGTTGGCCATCCTCCTGCCTTAGCCTCCTGAGTTCTTAGGATTACAGGTATGCGCCACTGCACTGGGCTGTTAAAAGTCTTGACTGGAAAAAAAAAAAACTTCACTAAGTTTATGTTATTTTCCGGGAAATTCATTTCTCCATGTTATACTACCCTCTGTACCTACAGAATAAAGAACCAGTGTAGGAAACATTCTGAATGTTTCTGTACAATCTTAGCAGATTTGCATAGCATTGACTTACCTTGAAAATAAATCTTGATCCTTATCAAGGGGATAATTTTCTTCTTGGGGATTAGAAAGTTTTCTTTAATCTTATTATATCAGTTGTATAATGAAAATGAAGGTGGGAATTGAACAATATTACATGCATTTTTTGAAGCAGAAGGGGTTTCCCTGAACAACAATAACAAAAAATGCTGGTGGCTACTGAGTACACAAGATATAGCTCTCTATGCTCAAGCAATTCCAAGTTCTTGACCAGGAGATATCTGAGTTTAAAAAAACAAAAACTAATCAGCTAATCAGCGGGGATTGGCAGATCATTTTCAAGTCCAAGCTGTTTTTACTTCTGCCTTTTTCCCCCCAGGGAGAAACTGTGGGCTCACAAATAAGGGCTTGAGGGGTAATTGCAAAATGAAATTCCCCTTTTTTTCCCAGTCCTGCGACATTTTGAAGAAATGAGCAAGTGGTAGAGGCTTAGCGCCAAGACAAGAGTGAGAGCAAGCTGAGATGACAGGTAGTAAGACTGACATGCTTGCTGAGTAGCAAAAAGGACACACTCCCTTGGCTGGACAATGGCCTCTTGAGTGGGCTGTCCTCCTACGGCTAAGGGCTGTCAAGCAAGAAAGCACCAGGGGTCCCAGGGAGGCACGTACTTCCCTAGAGCTCTCCTCTCACATCCCCGTGCTCCTCCCAGGCTCCTGGAGTCTTCTGCAGAAATCCCAATCCTTGGCGCTTTCCCAGAGCCTCCTCCCAAGTCCAAACTGCCTGAAGCATCAACAAGTGGAGCTGTTGCCCATATCTGGGAAGAGTTTTTCAACTTATCTTCCCCAAAATGAATTGTAAGAAGAAAGGGGTTGGACAGGGAGAAGGAAGCTTTTGATGAGTGGTGAAATTATAAGGAGTCTATAGCCCCAGAGAAAGGAAGGGGAAAGAAGTCTATTTACTGAATGGTTCTGTCTCCTAGGCCCTGTCTTAGGTACTTCATCCACAGCTTCATTGCAGCCCCATGATGCAGAAATTACGGTTTACATTTTCTAGATAAGAAAATAAAGGCTCAGAGAGGTTCTGTAGGGCTGGGGTATATAGCTCAGTGGTAGAACGTGAGGTCCTGGGTTCAGTTCCCAGAATTGAAAACTAAAAAGGTAGGGGTCAGGGTGTGTGCAGCTTGGCTATGTAAATGGTCTATTACAGCATAATAAATTACCACCAAAACTTCATACCTTAAAATGATTACTTGCCTAGCGCGGTGGTGCACGCCTATAATTCCAGCAGCTCTGGAGGCTGAAGCAAGAGGATTGTGAGTTCAAAGCCAGCCTCAGCAACTTAGGGAGGCCATAAGCAACTCAGTGAAACTCTGTCTCTAAATGAAATATTTTTTTAAAAAAAGGGCTGGGGATGTGGCTCAGTGGGTAAGCACCTCTGGATTCAATCCCAGGTACCAATAAAAAAGGAAAAATAATAACTTATTATTTCTCATTATCTTGTGGGTTGACTGGGTCTCAATTAGATAGTTCTTCTTAAGGTTGCACTTAGGTTTCTCAGGTATCACTCATGGCAGGTGCCTTGCTGGGGACAACTGTGAGGATAGGTACAGCTGGAACGCTAGGAAGGCTAGGCCTTACCCTTTCCATGGAGTCACAGGGCCTCCCCTCTCCAACTAGAGAGTTTGACTTCTCACGTGGTGGTTCAGGGCTTCCAAGATGTAGAAGCAGAAACTTCCAGTCCTCTTCACAGCTAATCCCAGGACTGGCACATCAACATGCCCACCATATTCTGTTGTCAGAGCCAGTCACAAAACCAGCCTAGAAGCAACATCACCTACCTCACACAACAGAAAGGGGACCAGGTGCGGTGGTGCAAGCCTGTAGTCCCAGCACTTAGGGAGGCTGAGACAGGAGAATCGCGAGTTCAAAGCCAGCCTCATCAACGGCAAGGCGCTAAGCAACTCAGTGAGACCCTGTCTCTACATAAAACACAAAATAGGGCTGGGGATGTGGCTCAGTGGTCGAGTGCCCCTGGGTTCAATCCCCAGTACCAAAAAAACAGAAAGTGGCAAGGAATTTACAACCACCTTCAATCTGCCCCACAGGGGCTACAGACCCAGAACTGTTGACAGACTTTGATATTCTTTGTGGGATGTGGGAGGAAAAAAATGCTTCCATGAGGACTCAAGGGACACAATGCAAACACAAGGGCACTGAACAGCTAGCTCCTAGTGGAGGAGGCTCAGAGGAGCTACTAGCCTCATGGATGAATTAAGTAAGTGTTACTCACTTGAGCCAAGGCTTCCTGCAGACTTAGATCTTCAGAGAAGGAATGTGGTTGTAGGGTGGGTTCACTGTTTGAGGTCCCCAGAATATGATCAGATGCATTTGTATCTCTTTCTTCCTTGTCTGCCATTAATAGTTCCTTGAGTGGAGATGAAAGCTGGACATTTCCCCTTACTCAAAATGCTTGTCAACATTCTATTGATTCTGTGATCTCCTCTAGGCAATCCTTTCCCCCCATCTTCAACTGATTCATTTAATCATTCATGCAACAAATTATTATTGAGCATCTACTATGAGTCAAGTCCTGTTCTGAGGACTGAGGATACAGCAGTGAACAAAACAAAAACCCCTTACCTTATTGGAGCTTGCATTTTTTAGTGAGAATTATTTTTAAAAAATACATAAAACAAGCAGGCAAATTACATAGTATTTCCTATGGTGACTCAAATGGAGTTAGAGGTGTGAGTTGGGGTGGGAGTCATTTTATTTAGAATAGGCAGAGGAGGCCTCCTGCAGAAAGTGATTTTTGAACAAAGACTAAAGGAGGTGAGGGAGCAGGGTCTGGCTATATCTGGGAGAAGGATTGCTCCAGGCAGAGGGAAGAGCAGGGGCCAAAGCCTGGAGCCAGAGCACACTTGGCCTGCTGCTGGGAGCGAGGGCACAGACACCCACCCTCAGATTCACTGTTACCAATATTCACTAAACCTCCAACACTGTACTCAGTTCTGGGTACACAAAGACATCCAGGACTCGCCCCTCAAAGCACAAACTAGAAAAGGAGACAAGCAAACCCAAATTCCAACATGGCATTAATAAATGTGATAATGGGTATAAGGGTGTCGCAGCAGGTGAGCTGCTCAGTTCAGCTGAAAGTGTCTGTTCTCGGTCCATCTGTTGAGGGATCAGAGAAACAAGGGTTGCGTTTGGTACTTGAAATAGAATCTGCCCATATCCTCAAATATTACAGAATCATAATTTTTATTAAATGCAAATTTTATTATTGCACTTTAAAGCAAAAGTGCTGGGTAAACTGCATAATATAATCACCATATGACTATCACTTTGAATTAGTATTGCAGATACTTCTAACTACTTAATTATTTATTTTTAAAATATATTCCAATATTTTAATTATGTTCAGTTAAGTGTACTTGAATATTTGCGGCACTCTGCATTATTTATATTAGAGAAAAAGCAGACTAAATCAACTTGCTCTGGCATTCCATAATTTGTGCTTGCACATCCCTAAAATAGATTTATATATAGCTATCAAATGGTTATTCTGGATATGCTATGATTTTAAATTTTTATCTGAACTTTATTTTAATGTACCACAAAAATAAAATTTATTGGTTTCTTTATACTAGTACGTGTCTTCTCTGATTGTTCATATTCAATATTTACAGAATACTAACTAGAGCTGCACACTCTTCAATTAAATACAAATGTGTAGATTTCATGACACGCATCCTAACCCCCACTCCACCCATCCCTGAGAATATTTGAGATTTGGCTGAATCAAGTTCTCTGGCAACCAAAGGAGAAAGATAAAGGGAAACTGTGTTGGCCTCCAACACCATTACAAACAGGGAGCAGGAAGAAATTAGAGACCCCAAGGGGGTGAACCGTCCTGGACCCAGCACATAGCATGTCACCCCATGAAAGGAAGAATCAATCAGGGAAAATGACACAGATGTGGGATCTACCAGTAGGCCTGAAAGATAACACAAGCTGCTCTGCTCTTTGGTATCTATCCAATGTCTCTCCTAGTTTATAAATTCATTTAAAAGTTGTTTCAATATAAAGGATAAAATTATTAAAGTTACAGTATTTCGATAGCCCTCTTTATGTCCTGCAAATCCAATAGATAGATGCCCACTAAAGAGATTACAGCTTGAATACTTAATCCCAATTTGGATGTTTTTAAACAAGGCAAACCTGGCCTTAAATGCAATGTGTGCAATTTAGTTAAGTACAAAATATGCATGCACAAACATGACTACAAACACAGCCAGGGAATCTGGCAGGTGGACAGCACCCAACAGCCACCTCTCCACATTACTCTTCCAAATCAAAGGCTGGAAGAATAATGAACATACCCATTTCCGGTTGAAAGTGCAGGTGCAAGGTGACAGATCATCTCCAGACCTGGGAAGGGAGGGGTGCTTAGAACGACTATCATTTTGGAAACCAGGGCTGTTAGCAGTTTTTTTCAGACAGGGTTTGGTCTCCCAACTTCTGTTTTCCTTGGACTTTCTCTTCGATAAAAAAAGGATGAGTATATTCTCAGTGCTCAGGCATGTGGTTGGTACCCAGGGCAACATGGAGCAGTGTTTTGCATGGACTTAACAGTCAGATTGACTGGGTTCAAATCTCTTCCCCCACTCCTTGTTACCTGGACTACCTTGAGTATGTTGCTGAATGTCTCTGTGCCTTGGTTTCCTCGTATAGTCATTTGACACATAGTAGGAGTGATAGGACCTGCAATACAAAATCATTGTGAGAATTTAAAATGGGATTATGAGAATAAGGTCAGGTTCATGAGAATAAGACTTAGCTATACTACTGAAGTTATTATTAGAAGACCAAGCTGCAGCTTCTGGTGCTGCTCTGTATGATGGTACTAGGAGGGGCTGGGGGTAACCACCCCTTTCTCATTCCACCCTTCATTCGCCCTCACCTCCTCCATGTTCCTTGCCCTTTGCCTTCCTCTTCAATCACTGTCCAAAATAGGTGAGTTCAATAAATATTCCTTGGGGTGAAGGAAATGCCAGGCCTGCTAACCCCAAGAACACCTCCCGCTGTGACACAGCCCCGGTGTCCGTGAGAGATGACACCTGAGTGGCATGCTCTTAACTACTTCTAGCACCAGCCTTGCACACATTGGCTGCATAAAATCTTACCAGATAAAATACAGAAAGAAAGAATGGAAGAAAAGCAGGAAGGGAGGGAGGGAGGGAGAGAAGGAGGGGCATGATGGGAACTTGCCCTTCTGTCCTTGGGGAAGCTAGTAACTACAACCACAGTCTTGTGATAAAAGGTGGCACTTTAAAGTAACATACAGTCCTTTGCTTAACAATCAAGACCTATTTGCATTTTGCACTGAACATGGCAATACAATTATAAATTTCACATTTTAAAATGTCTTGTTATAGGAGCATCACAATAATAAACACCCCTATTCTTCTCTTCCATAAGTGGAAGTAATTCACACAAGAACTAGAAATGCCAGTTAAATAACTCCCAAGGGTTTTGTTTCTTTCTCTGGAAACTTCAATAATTTCATCAAAAATTGATCTTATTAAAATATCACAGTTTTATCTTCACAAAAACTAAACTTATTCCTCCCTCTTTGATTCCTTGTCTAACACTGACCGTGGTCCATCCAAGCCTGGAAATTTGAAGACATGTTCAGCTTTTCTATCCTTCCCTTCCTTCCTCCAGTGAGAGAGGTGGACAGTCCTTTTCCAAATGAAAAGTCAGGCCAACTTAATTCTCACTCCTTCTCTGTTCTTCCCTGAACTCTGACAGGTTTTCTCAGTTATAGACTAGAAATAATCTCTGTTTTATAGGCTGTTGCAAAGATTAAGTAAGGAAGGAATATATTAAGTAGTCAGTGTATAGCAAGTGCTCAAAAACGCTGATGTTAATATTATCATCATTAGTCTTTGACTAAGCAGAGAGGTGATTTTGGACAAGTTATTTCACTTCTCAAGGTCTCTTCTTCCTTATCCATAAAGACAGAATTCCAACACGATTCTTGCTAGTTTCTTGCTATTAAATCACTACATTTGTAAAGAGTTATGTTTTTATAAAGCACTTTTGTGCACCTTTTCTCATTCATTCTCATTCACTCCTTTTGGGTTAGGTGGTGTTGTTTCCCATTTAAAAGTTAGGAAAGAGGAACTAAAAACAGCTAGGGAAATGACCCAAAATAATTCACGTAATTGGTAGAGAAGTCAGGACCAACACCCTGGTTTTCTGACTCTAAAACTGGGTTCTTCCCAGTGCTGATTCCTTCTCAAACCTGAAAGTAACTACCCCATCCTTCTCATTCTTAGTGTCACCATCACTAACCAGACCCTCGTTCAATCACCCATTCATTTGTTTATTCAATAAACAATTATTGAGTGCCAGGCACTCGGATGGATATTGAAACTACAGAGGTAAATAAAGCAGAGGTATTCCTTCCCTCATGGAGCTTACAGTTAGTAGGGGAGGCATTAATGAGATAATCCTGGAAATGAATGTTAGATTCAAACCATAGTAATGTGGAACATATTGGACTCTGAATGCATAAAATAATGGTATTTGGGCTATATTACAGAAGTCAGTGAATGTTTCCCTGAGGAAATGATCATTAAGTGAGTTCCAAAGGATGAGGTAGTAGAAAGAGTCTGCAGATGATATGAACATATAAGCAAAGGCCCTGAGGTGGAAAGAAGCAAGACACTTTGTAAGACTCAGATGTTATTACTACAAGAGAAAAGGGAAAGGTTACTTAAAAATGCCTTGCAGAGACAGAGCAAATCCGGGCTATATAAGGCCACATCAGACTGTTTTGTCTTTAGCTTAAGAGTAATAAGAAATAAGAGTGGCATGATCCAATTTTAATTTTGCAAAGATCATTCCAGCCACAGTGTCTGGGGAAAAGGTGGATACAAATGGCTAGTTAGGAAGCTATTCCAGGAGAAGGAATCCTAGCAAAGCTAGGGTGAGGTAACTAGAGCACCCTAAAAGTGTATGATAAGTCAAGACAAGAGGACACAGAGATGGTTTAGATGTGAGATTATTTTGACAGTTTCCAAACTGTCCTTCCTGCATCTGCTCCAGTCTATGAGCCCTTCCATGTGTCATTGAATGGCCATCTTTCAATATTGTTTTTTTTTCCTCCAGAGAATACCAATTGCCCTTTTTCTACATATGGCTTTTTATACCACCCCAAATCCTCTCCCTTCTGTTCTCTACAAATTATATCCAAATTACATCATCAAATTATATCCAACAATATTTATTAAGCACATACTACATTCCTGGTATTATTTTAGATAGCGGAGATGTTTTCAGTGAATAAGAAAATTCCCTGACCTCATGAAACTTGTGTCTACATCTTTTTGATTTCCCCTGCCCCGCTGCCTTCTAAACATGCAGCAAATTCATAGACTATTTCTTGCAAGTTGGGATTATCTTATATTTCACCTATTTGTTGTACCTCCTTAAGGTAAAATCAAACTGAAACAGATAGATGTCTTAGTTGCTTTCCAAATCCCCTCCAACATCATCTGCAACATACAAACAGCTTGGAAAATATTATTTGTTATAATACAGAAATCTCATGTTTGTGGAAGTATAGAATATTCTCATATTCATTATATCATTGGGACAATCTCTAAATTAAAAAGCACTAGCAAAAATTTGTTGTTTCTGTCAGGCAGGTTACAGGTGCATGTCTGTAATACCAGCAACTCAGGGGGCTGACACAGAAGGATCACTAGTTCAAGGCCAGCCTCAGCAACTATGCAAGGCCCTAAACAATTTAGTGAGACCCTGTCTCAAAATAAATAATAAAAAGGACTAGGAGATGTAGCTCAGCAGTAAAGAGCTCCTGACTTAAATCTTCAATATCTGCTCCTCTCTGCAAAAATTATTGTTGCTCTTGTTAATGTTGATATTGTTTCTCACAATACCTAATAACAAGACTCTAAGTCTATTCCCAGTCCTATTTCCACTGAGCTGTGAATAATAATTATTATAGTGGAGAATTGCATATAAAATAATATTACCTTGTCAGAAGATCAAGTTCCCATCAGTAAAGAACAATGGACATCCACTGATTGTTATCTAAAATAACACCAAAGGTATATAAATCCTCATTTATTGCTCTGGCAGGCTACAGGGAGACTAAATTCCAAAGGAACCTCTCCCAATAGATGATCCCATCTCACCTTTCATTATGACCCTTCTGTTTATGAAACTTTCATTTTCACTGATTGGGAGATTGTCCAACACAGCTCCAGGCACACTGCCATTTGATGCCACCGTCACAGGAGGTTTGGTGCTATCCTATCTGCAATTACTCACCTACCTTCAGTCCCCCAACCTCCAAAGAAACTTTTAGACAGATTATACTTTATAGAAGTCCTTAGAGTAACATATTAGAAAGAAAATGAAAATGTAATTTATTGGAAAAGGCACATTTTTTCTTTCAGAAATGGGTTGAAATTCAGTGAGTCCATAAAGCCTTTGCATTTTCTTCCATCCCAACCAATATCTCCCAGTGACCTGACTTGATCGAAGGTTTATCATGAATCTTTAATTGAAAGCAGAACTGTAAAAGCTCTAGAAAAGCCAGACACCCACCACTACCCTACTTCATGTAAAATAACTAAGCAGTATAGGTCTTCTGTGGCATATTACTTCAAATTTTTGTAAAACAAAATAGTAAGAGGTGATTATCAAGGATGTAAAAACTAACACACTCACAAAAAAACATTTTAAAAATCATAAGGAGGGCTGGGGTTGTGGCTCAGTGGCAGAGCACTTGCCTTGCACATGTGAGGCACCGGGTTCGATCCTCAGCGCCACATAAAAAAATAAACAAGGGCTGGGATTGTGGCTCAGCGGTAGAGCGCTTGCCTCGCATGCGTGAGGCCCTGGGTTCGATCCTCAGCACCACATACCGAGCAATAAAATAAAGACATTGTGTCCATCTACAAAAAAAAAAAAAAAAAATTAAAAAAAAAATATTTAAAAAAAAATAAATAAATAAACAAAATAAAAATATTGTGTCCATCTATAACTAAAATATTTTTAAAATATATTTAAAAAATCATAAGGAACTCCCCCAAAGCCTATGGAAATTAATTTTAGAGGCATATGCTTTAATAAAATCTATTGTTACATGTGGTTAAAAGTCATTATTTAATATAAAGAGGTTAACCATTTAAATTCATCTTCAGTTTGACATTTTTAAATTACTATCCAATTATGTAGTAATTGTGGCCACATTTGGGGGTGTCAGCTCTTGCCCTATCATCCTGCAATTTCTACTGTTCCCCTTGTGATTCATTATAGATGATTAATCCAGAGGTGGACACTTGACCTTGGTTGAGCCAACCAGGTTCCTCTCCTGGGTAGTGGGAGTTGGAACCAAGAGAATGTTTATCAGACCCAGTATATGCCTGGACACATAACAAATAGTTTCTTCTGGCAACCTGAGAAAGCAGAGAAGCCTGTGAGAAGAGGGAGAGAGGGAAGAAGGAAAGAAAGAAGGGAGAAAAAAAAAGATACTCCACATTGTCAGGGATATGCAACTTACAATCATCGAATATCACTATACATCATCAGAATGGGCAAGATGCAGAGCTCTGGCAGAACCAAATCTGATGAGAACCGGGAGCAACAATTCATGCACTGCTGGAAGGAATGCAAAATGGAGCTACCTTTGGAAGACAGTTTTACAGTTTCTTACAAAACTGAACATACTCTATTACCATACAATCAGCAATTTTCCTCACTGGTACTTATCTAAAGGAAGTGAAAATTACGTCCACACAAAAACCTGCACACAGATCTCGATGGCAACTTTACTTATAACTGCAAAACTTGAAAGCAACCAAAATGTCCTTCAGTAGCAGTGGCTCTGCTCAGTGGCAGAGTGCTTGGCTAGCATGTGTGAGGCACTGGGTTCGATCCTTAGCACCACATATAAATGAACAAATAAAGATATTCTGTCCATCTACAACTACAAAAAAAGTTTTTTTAAACCTTCTTTAAAAAAAAATGTCAAAGGCTTTGTTGTCCCCTCATCAGTCCTCTCACTTCCATGAGGAATAGTCCTTACCTCACTTTTCAGAAAGAAAAAATGAGCCACTTGATGGAATATGGGACTTGCTCCTGAGATCATCTGGGCACCCTGGGCTTTGGGCTCCCAGGTGAATACCATCCATTCTTCCTTAGTCACGGCAAGAGTCAAAAGAGGACATGACCTGAGAAGGAACCCCCAAACTCAAGGTCTGAGAAGTAAAGAGATAAAAAATGGAAAGTGGACTTCTTGAAATATAGGATCATAACCATACAAAATTATATCAGGATACTGCTCAACAGGAGTGCCCTTTGGACATTTTGATGAAGTCTTTTCCAGTTACATCTATGTTAGAAAAAAAAAATGGAAAAGAAAAACAAGGAAATAAATATTTTGGGAGGAGGATTAAATATGTTGGGGGAAAACCCCAAAATATTATGGGCTCAAACACAGGA
The DNA here is from genome assembly GCA_004024805.1 of Geosciurus inauris. Lineage (NCBI taxonomy): Eukaryota > Metazoa > Chordata > Mammalia > Rodentia > Sciuridae > Geosciurus > Geosciurus inauris. Next base: position 33,620 of record PVHX01008029.1, read on the forward strand.
AGAAGTAAAGGACAAATCCAAAGACAGGAGAAATGTGGACAATAATGAAAGCAAAGCTCAGGGAGAGCAGGTATGGAATGTTGAAGGAAATACTATGTGAGGATTAAATGCTAGAGACCCACATACCCAAATCAAGATGTCAAAATAAAAACTAACTTCCCTAGTTCAATTTTCCACTCAGAGTTTTAGTGAGAAAATGAAAAATTTTAAAATCTAAAAAAAAAAAAAAACCTCTCCAGAGGGAAACAGCAGGTGAGACTGAGTTTCCACTCCCAATTCTCCTAACACAATCATTGATAATTGTTTGTCCTGAATTAAATTATTTCTTCCTACAGAACCAGATGGTCAAGCTAGGTTTTCATTTGGAGGATTTAGTGAAGTTCAAACAAACTTTGCCCCTACACAAAAGTTTAATAAAGTCCGAAGGAACAGCTAGCACTTTCCTCAGGCCTTTCTGGGACCTGTAATCCAACAGGTCTGGCCGGCTGGCCTCAGTGCCTGGCCTGCTGACTTTTAATGTTGGTTCTTGATTGCAAAAGAGCCCCAGCTGTTGAAGGACTTATTAACCCTTCCCATTAGAACTGTGTAAGAGAAACAGGGACCCTCTGCACCTGCCCAGCAACTGGATCAGCTAACTCCAATCTTAGACATTTTGGGCCCAGGAACACGAAGTATGATTCCTGAAGCACACCAGCCAATGCGGTTCCCTAAAGTTCTTCTTGAACTTTAATTTGCCTATGGATCACCTGGGGGCTTGGTTAAAATAGGTTCTGATCAATAGAGCTGGGGAGGGTCCTGCGTTTCTAACAAGCTGCCCCCCAACTACCACCACCACCATGATCTTCAAGGACAAAATTTTGTGTGAGATTAGAGGGAGATGATAGAGGATTCCTGAAGACAAGCATCTCAGTAATCATTTAAGAGACTTCAAACATGCATCTGGTAGGACAAGTGAGCCCAAAACAGAAATGGCCATACAACTCGAGAATTTTTGTAAAGCTTTCATATCAGCTGCTGCCACAGTATCCCCAAAACAGTGACTTTCACAACATGCCAGCTGGAGGTTGAGATAATCGTAGAACTTCAGACATGGACTTTATTGCCAGGGCAGATAATCATGCCAAAAAGGGGAAGAGAGCCAGAAGGCATTCAAGACAAATATGACTTGCAATTTATTATCAAGTGGAAAGCATACGTGGAGGCAGCATTGTGATTTTTTTTCTTCAGGATATCGAAACTTGATAGCATCAGAGTTGAGCTATCTCCTGCCAGACTCCTCTCCTGATGCAGTCCTATCCTCTGCAGACCTGGAGAACTTTACCCATCTTTGTCTATCAAGGGGGTCATGTGCGGTTACTCAAGTTAGATAGAAAGATTGCAAAAGAAGCATAACAGGGAAATGGACCTTTGATACCACAGAATTAACGTTTGGAACAAGGGACAGTTATTATCCCAGAGGTAATATTGCATCCAGTGTCCCTCCATTTCTGCTTAGGACAGGAAAGGTCACAGTAATGGTGATAGAGAAGAGGATTCCAGGGGAGTGGCTGGGACCCTGAGGCCCCAGTCTTATTCCTTCACGTCAATCGTCCCTATCCCTTCAGCATCCTGGAGAGCCCCTCCTTACCAAGAAAGCTGCTGTGGCTCATATCATTAAGAGGCCTTGGCTGTCTTCAGGCAATCGCTTAGATTTTTTTTCACCTTATTACCAATCTGCCTTTCTTAGCAGAGGTCATGAAATGGGCAGGGGACGTCTCATCTTCGTTATAATCCACTGTTTGAAACATTTCAATTAAGCTTCAGATCAGGCCCCAGAACTGAGGCTTTTTAACGAGGGGAAGTAATGACCTTCTGTTGCAGGTGGTTTCTGGCACACCATCAGTTTTAATTCTTCTTGATCTTTCTGCACCCTTTGATAGCCGGGATCAAGGGTTCTCTTTATATGCTTCAAGCACATTGGAGGACTTTTAGGGACTGCACTGACATGGTTTTCATCCCTGCAGTCTCAGTGAGCTGGTTGTCACCTGCAAGTTCTCCACGCTTGTTCAATTTACCAAAGATTAAAAGACAGCTGAAAAGACAGGGCCCATGTGCTAAACTGAGTATCTGCATGTGTTCCCAAAGCCAGTGAACATCAGGAGGATTCCACAGAGACAGTGGGACAACCCCTTTGATGCTTGCTCCTTGGGGGAAGGCAGCCTCGCGGGAGGGCAGGAGAGTGCTCTGTGGGTTTAATGGGGTGCACACTGGGGTGTGTGTGTGTGTGTGTGTGTGTGTGTCTGGAACCAAGACTTCTGCATGTGGCACTGGTTTCACATTGGAGGGTCCCAGTTCTTGTGGAATTTCATTTCCTTAACTAAAGCATGGATATTTTAAGGAAAGTAATCTGTTTGGAATAGATTCATCATATTTCTTGTCCTGGAAAAGGAGCAGGAAGGACAGATAAAATACCTTCTTTCCTATCAGTATCAAAGACTTTCATTCATTTTACTCATTCTTTAACAATTCTTGAACTCTCCTCTGTGCCTGGCTCATCGTTGGGCTGTCACTGAGGGGACAGCAATGAATAAGACAAATGATCTCTGCCCCTAGGAATTTATAGTCTACACCGAAGGACTTAAATTCAAAAAAATAATAATTACGCAAATAACTGTTTAAAGTAAAACTTGTGTGTGCTGTGCAGGAGTGGTCCAGCTTCCTGTGTGCATGTGTATGGGGAGAACAACCTGGCTGGAAAGTCATGCATTGGTGCATGTTCTTGGGGAAGGGCCAGGACTAGCTGGCACCATGGGATGAAGTGGACCTTGGAAAAAAACAGGCATCCTCCCGCAAGAAGAAGCTACTGCTACCAGCAGGGGTTTGTGGGTTTGGATGACAGCTACAACAGCCTCACGGACTATCAACGTTTACTCCAAGACACAGTTAAGTCTCCACATAGTTCTGTGGTCCCCACAGCGGGCTAGCCCCGTGGAAGAAGGCTCAGATCCCAGAGCAAGAGTACCTGGTTTCCCTCTTGGCTTGGTCGCTCACTGTGTGTTCCCAGGCATTCCTTAGCCTCTGCTCGCTGCCTAAGATTCCACCACTGTAACGGGACTAACAGGAATACTGACCTCATGGGGTTAATCTGAGGATTAAATAAATTAACAAGTACAAAGAGCTTACAACTGTGCATGTAAGTGTTTGCTATCATTATGAAGGTCACATATGCTCTTCCTGCTTTGTTGGGAGCAGGACCTGCTTCTCCCTTCAAAGCCGCTACTCCTGGCTCTGCTCAGCAGCAGTGGCCGGGGTTGCCGCTGAGGTCAGTTGGGAGCAGAGCCTTCCTATAGCCAGGGGCGGGCCCTGCCGAAGATCTGCTACCTGCTTTCCAGCAAGTTCCATCTTCTGCAGTGAGGACTGTCCTCCCGCCGGGACACTGGGAATGGATCACTTGAAAGAAATGGCTCCCGGTGCCTTTTCATTCCTTAAGCTGTTCTCACTGGTAGCCAGACGGTTTATCAGGAAGGGTATCAGCAAATACTGTGTGCTTTACTGCTGTTAGATGGCACTGGCATTGAATTGAAAAAGCCTTAAAAATGGCCATCAATCATTTGATATACGTAGGCAGTGATCTATATTGATATGGCTCCAGCTGCCATCTGAAACGGTTGTCTTTCATTTTACCCTTTATACAAGGGTTATTACAGTGCACACCACTTACAACAGACATGGTTATTATGGACAATTGGTTATAGTGGACAAAAACTGATTTCCCAAACCAAACATATTAAATCCAATACATTTTTCATAGGTTATAACCGACAGAAACCTTGGTTTCAGCTGACATTTTCCAAGGGCTTTAATGACATTACTATAGGACTCCAAAGAGGGAAAGGAGGGATGGCAGGTATCAAAATGAGGCCAGGGAACACCAGAGGTTTCATTTCCAACAAAATAATTATACAAGGGTGGAAACTATCTTGGAGTTAACCCCCAGAGTGCCCTACTCCAGTGGCAAGATGTCTGCTAGCAGTTTCTCGGCACAGCGCACCCAGCTGGGGGCCTCACTAAGGGGTGGCTGTGGTAGGTGGAGGAAATGCGAAGTCTGCCCCACAGAGCCTCCTTTCTGGAAGACAGCTGGGCCACAACTGGTGGTGTCTTATCTATGAAGGTCATCAGGGTGACCTTCAAGGAATCAGTGAACAATTTTTTCTTTTGTTCTTGATACATTCAAGCAAACAGCTCTCTTAAAGCAAAATTCAAGAGGCTAAACAGGGGCAGGAGGATGGACTAAATGACTTTTGGAATCCATGCCTTAATTTCTGTTTCTTCCTAAACCTAAGGTCATAAGAAATATGTGGGAACCACCACAGACTTTTTCAATGCCACAATGCAGCAACACCATGCAGTGAGCTTTCCTCTCTGGGACTCTTTGCTTGTCCTCGAGGGATCAGGACTTAAGGATCTTTGAAGTGTGCAAGTTAGCTGTCCAAACACAATGCAGTATCCACTGTGGCAATGTGATGCTCACCTTTTACCCAAAGCCCTCCCCATCCTTCCCTTTCTTCTCTGACTCCACTACTGCCTTTGAGTGGACAAGGGGGAAACCTGGACATAGTATTCATAGGTAGAATAAATAAGAATGACATGGCACTTTCATCCTTCAGAATGTGGACCCCTCAAATGGCACCAGCTTTGGAGTTGATCAGATGTATGTCTGAGTCTTCCCTCTTCCTGTTAAACCACGGCACCTTGAGCAAGTTTCTCGACCGAACTGAGCCTCCTTTTCTCTTGTGAACAACTGGAGGATGATGCGAGCTTCCTCTGAGGTCCTACAGGGGAAGGGATCTAGAAAGTGCTGGCACAGAGTTGGCCCAGGTGATAACATGGTGTCCTCCCTGGCCTCCCATAGCACACAGCTATGTGCTCACTACTCGACCCTGTACCTTGGCTCTTGTTGCTTGTCAGTGTGCCCGCCCCACCTCACCAGAAGTTCCTTACAGAGGATCTGGCTTATCTCAGTATCCTGGTGCAGGGCATCGTGGGCACTTGCAACAGGTTTTTCAGGTGAACATGTGCATGTTTCCTTTCCCATTCAGGTGTCTTTCCTTGGAGTGGCTAAGATTGGGCTTCAGGGATTCTGTCTTGAGGGTTTTATTTCCAGAGTTTGCAACATATTGTCTCCTGACCAAAAAAAAAAAAAAAAAAAAAAAAAAATGAAGCTGCTACCTCTCTCTGTCCTCAATTTTTTCCTCACTTGTCCTATTCTCCCTCCTTGGCTCTACTAGGAAGTGGCTGGATCATCTAGCTCCTCTGGAATTTCAGCCCTTAAAGAATTTGGACTCCTCATTTGCACCTGCTCCATCACCCAAGCCCTGCTTGTCAGAAGCAAGGACAGGACATCTGCACTGAACAAACAGGCATGGGGCCACCGTAGAGAGTAAGACCTTAGGCCCTTGGCTTCAACCCACCACCTCAGTCTCCTTATATCATACCCTGCTCTTCCTGCCAAATCTATGGAATGTGATCACAAAATAATGGGAAACTTCTTTAAAAACTATGGAGTACTGTAATATCAAGGTTTTAAGACAACATTATACTTCCCCTGTAACTCATTTCATTCCATCATCCCAGATGTAGAACACCTATAAAAACTTAAATATAGTATATATTATATAGTTATAAGGCATGTAATTTTATAATATATGAGACTATATATTATAATCTAATATTATAATATTAATTAATACTATAATCTATATAAGCTCTGGATTATGATTTCAAACCTATTTCAATGCACTTGTGTCAATTTCGTTAAAATAGAGAACTGAAAACTTGGGACTTTATGGGTTTTTAGTATGCTATTTGAATCCTCTGCCACTTAAATGACTTAGAGGAAATGATTTATTAAGATCATTCTGATTGGACTGGAAGCTGAGCAGCAGGGCAGCAGCGCCTGTTACCTGGGCCTGGCACCTCTCAGTAGGCACAGTGCAGGTGCAGAGGACCCTCCACCCAAATGTCCGCAGACAGCAGGAGCTTGGCGGGAGAAGGCAAGCCTAGACCACTCTGAGCACATCCAACTCCACCCATCTGCATCAACAACCTCCCCCGGAGATGACCTGCCCAGGAATTCACTCTCACCCTCTTGGCCTCAAAGAGGTTTTTCATGGTGGGAGGAGAAAACCTCTTGGACCACAGCTGGAGTGGGGGCCCTCTCCTCCTCCTAGCTGGCCCCCTCCTCCACAGCCACACTCTTCTCGGCTCTGTGACTCCATGGACAAAAGTCCTACGTTGAAAGTCATCCTGTCTCCAGTGGTTAAACACAAAATTTAAACATCTTATGAGGTTAGTCACTATTAAAAATGTCTTAATTTGTGTGAGCTTTGTAAACATATTCCAAAGACATTGCAGTACTGAGTTCTCAGGCATTCTTGTCTTCCCTTCCTGCTTCTGTGGCTTTTCCCCTGGGAAGCAGTAGAGCAGAATTAAAAATGAAGTCAGAAAACACAGACCAAAATGCAGTTAGATAAGAGAAATAAGTCCCAGTGTCCCCCTCACGGTAGGGTAGCTGTGGTCTACAAGGACCTATTATACATTTTGTAAAGAACTAGATGAGAGGAGTACAAGTTCAGCCCAAAGGAGGAGTATATGTTTATGAAGAAGGAAATGTTAATATCCTGCATTGATCACTACATGTCATACATACAAATTGAATTGTCACACTCTACTCCATAAATATGCACAATTCTCTCATATGTAAATTTTGAAAAAAATTTTAAGTGGAAGGTTCCAGAGGGACAGTGCTGGGTTCTCCCCCTAGCTCTGTCTCTCACTGGCTGAGTAAAATTGGGCAAGTTACATATCTCTCTGTGCCCAGATTTCCCCATCTTTAAAATGAGAATAATAATAATAATAATAATAGTCTCAGTGTGCTCCTCATAGAGTTGTTGTGATAAAAGGTTTAATCTGCTGGGTATGGTGGCTTAGCCAAGAATCCCAGAGACTTGGTGTCTGAGGCAGGAGGATTGCAAGTTTGAGGTTAGCCTCAGCAATTTAGGAAGACTCTATATCAAAATAAAAATAGAAAGGACTGGGGTGTGGCTCTGTGATAAAGAACCCCTGGTTTCAATCCCCAGTAACAAAAAAAAAGAAGATTTAATCCATATAATGCACTTCGAACAGTGCCTGGCAACCAGTTGATGCTACAGAAAGGTTATTTTTATGATTTGCATTTGGGGAAATGGTGAAAGCTGAATGAGTTGGATTTATATAAAGGGCTTAGCAAGTTCTTGGTAAAAAGTAAGTGCCACACAAATGTAAACTCTGTCCCCCTGTCTGGAATGGCCTGTGCCTGACTGCCTGTCCAGTTACTTCCTAACCTAAGCCCCAGTGTAGACCTCCTCGTCCCTTCTTGGAAGCCTTTCCTGATTAGTGCAGCCCAAAGCAACCTTTCTCAAATGCTTTAGATTATCATTTGTTCCCACGTAGAATTTATCATCCTCTGTCTTGAACCATAATAATTTGTGCACATACCATCTCTCCAATTTAACTAGAAACTCACAGAGGGCAGGGTCTAGATTAAAATTATGCTAGCCTTACCCATCATAAGTCTTTGAGAGATATTTGTGCACTATTAAACAAATGAAAAGAGGTTCTGATGAAACTGCAAATTCAATCATTTAGTGAAAAGATAATATTTAAAGGGAGAACTTTTTCTGATTTATTTCTTTGAAGCCTCTGTCCAATTTCCTTTCCCTTGGGCTGGATAGCATGAGGAATCTCAGCTAAAGTCATTTTTGAAGCAAGACAGGGAGCAAACAAATACATAAAATAAAAGTAGAAGGGATCTGTCCTACTCAGCCCAGGATGTGGAAGCATCAGCACAAAGTGAGTTATTTAGGGTAAGAGTGTAAAAAGGAAAAAAGAATCAGAAAATTTTTTCTTCTGGTAAATGAAGAGAAACTGAAAACAGTTCTAAACTCTCCATATCTCCCCGCCCCCCCCCCAAAAAATACTCCCTCTGAAAGTAACTCTTTGATTGGGGGAAGGCTAAGAGTTCTTTTTTCCTTCATTTTCAAGTTGCCATTTGGGGCAAGACTCAAGGAGCTGGGTGCTAGAAGCTGGCCTGAGCCCTCATTTTATGGTGTGCCTCTTCCCAAGGGGGCCCTTTCAACCCTTCCTTGGTCATGCTGTGGGCCACAGAAGGACACCAGCAAAGCTCAAGTTAAAGCAGTTCATGGACAGTAAGTGTGATCCAAGGCTTGGGGATGATGGGTTTGAATGGGGAGATTGGCTGCAACTGTTCTAGGGATAATCTGTGGGTTTCACCCGCCCCGGCTACATCTTATCTCCCTGCATTCCTCCTATAGTTGCTGCAAAGAACTGAGAAATTTTCGCTCACCAAATGCACCCTTTGGACCTGGATTGCCTTGAGCAGCTTCCATTGCAAACTACTGACCTTTCTGGGGTTTCAAATTTCCAGATGGGATCTTCCCAGTAAGAGGTCCAGAGAATGGGATGGTGGTCTAAGTTTTTTTCAGGCACTTGTGGACATCGGTCCTCTAGGGAATTCCCTATATTTTGTACTTAAAAGGATGATGTTTTTTACACTTGACACTACTGTCTTTTTATGAGTATCTTGCATCTAGTAGCCCCTCACAAAAATACTGCCAAATGTTTGATAAATGAATAAATGATGTTTCCATAAATATGTCAATCATAAGTCTTCTCAAAATAGAGGAGCTATGTTCTGCTTGTATTATTAGTTCCCCATTGCACCCAGTTCAAGTTCAGTCCTCAGGAAAGGGATGGATTTGCTCAGTCAGCTCCAGCCTTCAATGTCTAGTGGCCCAAGACCCAAAGAGACACCTGGTGTGTGCCAAAGCCCCTCCTGCCCAAGTCTATCCTTCAACCACCTCTGAACCTGCTCTGTTGTCTTGGGGTACGGGGTCTGCTTCAGAAGGCACAGGTGGAGGGAAACTGAGGTAGATAAGGAAGCTCTTCCTTCACTGTTCTCCATATACACAGGAGCAGCAGAGGCTATAGCAGCAGAATTCCCCAATGCTCTAAGTGTTGGACTGTACTCCTCCCAAACAGCTTTCAGCTGCTCCACCTTCTGCCCCAGCTCTGGTCCAGGAATTCCAGCCCTAGAGTTTAGCACATAAATTCCCTGGGGCCTCAGCACAGACCCCCCAGTATGCTGGAAAAGCAGAGTGATAATTACTTAGTGGAATAGATCAGACTCGCATTAAGAATTTTGCCAGCTGAAGGGCATATGAATGATCTACCTTCACGCAGATGTATTTACTGACTTATTAATCCATTATTTAAGTGTTCCATAATTTAAAAACTTCCTTGCATTGTAAGTGGTAAGACTTTCCAGTTAAAGACAATCGCAGTCCCAACACCCACTATGTTCCTAATTAGCTCTGTAATTAAATTACCAATTAAAGAGAACTGAAAAAACTCTTCATTGGATAAAGTAAAATGTCCTTAATTATGATGTTGTATCCTCGATGAACAGAAGTAGAAATATATATACACACACACTCACACACAAGAAATTAAATATATATGTACCCATCTATAAATGTCATCTTTTCATAGACTTTTCCATACCAGAGCTTCACACTCAAGCTACACGCCAAAGTGGTGACTCTCCTTTTAAAGGGTGGGTAGGAGAAAAAAGGGACGAAGCTAGACAACTTTATTGGTTCCAACTTGCCTCATGAAAATAATGACATTGATCAATTTTATAGGGCTTGATTCAAAAGGGAATTGTTCAAGCTCCTTCCAAATGAGAGCAATATAATAAAAAAAGGCACATAAGCTGTACTGTTATCATTGAAAGGGCTGACTTCTGCTACCTGTTAACCCTGCTCTCTCACACACAAAAGCAGTGAGGATGGTCCCTGCCATGCAACAGTGACTTAGATGAATCCCTGGGAGTCGAGTCGTGCCTTGGTGGCTCTGAGGATTAGACTCCTAAAGCTTCATGGAGCTTTTCTTGATGTAGAAAACAAGAGAATAAAAACAGCTATGAACAGGAAGGAAAAACCAACCTCCCTTTTTTTTCTTTATTTACAATTTACAAAATTTACCATTTTCCCCTGAGGGTGTAGAATCACTTGTGTGTTAATTAAGTTCACATCTACACACACCAAGTCAGGAAATACCAAAAGAAAAAAACAACTTCTTACAGCAAAACTGAATTGCTGGGGTTGTCCATGGCATATAATGAAGTCATACACTGTCCTTCTGTTCAAGCATTTCAAATACTGAATGTGCCAAGTAAATCACTTCTTAATTATTGGGGGAGTTTAATGCATCTCCGCAAATGTCCTTTGCCTCCCCCTGTACCCCACCAAGGTCCCTTCCAAGTCATTATATATATCTGTGAGGTTTGGTGCTTTCGTTTTTAAGTCTTGAAACTAGATTTTTGTGTTGTATACTTCGATTAGGGAGAGAGGAATTTAGCACAAACATTCCAAAGGAAATTCTAGTAGGGTGATGAAATTTAGTGTGGAAATTTTTATCTCAAAGGGGACATGAGTTTGGGAAAGTTCTTATTAAGCAGCAATTTTCCATGCAGAAAAACTGAACTCTTCTCACTGCTACTGGAAGCATAATAAGAGCCACATTTATAATGTCCTATGTGCTTATAGTTTTGAATGAATCCTAGAAATGGAATCCAGTACTCTATTGGGCACTTAGTGCTTTCGGGTTGGTACGTAATATATCGCAAAGTAAAAATGGATTGCCCTTCTTCCCTATTAAGGAAAAAAAAAATGGTTTCAGGTGTGGCATTTTCTGGTAAAAACTAAAAAGCTCAAAAGAGGATATAGATGAACAACCTATTTGTAGCTGAAGCTCAAACCCACAATTTCCAGTAGCCAGCACCTCCCTCCTCTCCTTAAAAATGAGGGAGAATTGTGGCTTCCATTTCATAAATGAGGAACCTTAAACTATCAGCAGTGGCTTCCATAAGCAGTCATAGAAAATGTTGGGCTGTCAGGTGAAACTCAAAGATAAAAGCAGAGGTAAGGTCTAAACCTCTGAGCCTGATCATCTGGACTCTGAAAACCTTATTAAAGTCACTCACACAATAGTTTTTCAGATTTCTCTAGCAAGTCTGCCTCTCTCATCACATAGGAGGGATGGTACATCTCCCCATGGCATGTGATGTTCTGTTTTTGGCTAGGAAAGCTGTCCCCTACATCACACGGCTCTGCAGCAGGACCTCTCTACTAAACACGCTCGCTTCCCACATGAGCTGCCATATGTCTTACCCTTCGTAAGAACTTGGGTGTGAATCCATTTTTATTTTAGCAAGGACTCTGATTCTGTTCGTCATTAATCTTCCCCCTTTGTCTCATCCCTCATCTCTTGCCAAATGACTTTTCAAGTACTCACTGGACTTATTTTAAAAGACAAAGAATTCCTATACTTCCTCTGTTAAGAATTGTCATGAGAAATGAAGAAAATGGCTGGAGGACTTTTTTTCTTTAATGAGGGATTTGTGGACAAGCTTTCATATTTGAGTAAATGACTTTCACTAAAGGAAACCAGATAAAGAAACTTGGTGAAATTTACTCTAGTGATCTCTAAGTATACCCTGGTACAGTGATGCTCAAACTTTAGCATACAGAATTCTAGGGAATTCATTGAAAATGTGGAACCCTGAGCCCCATTCCCATTCCCATTTGACCTAGTCATTCTAGAAACCCAGGAATCTCTATTTTTGAAAGCTTGTCAAGGAATTCTGATGCAGGTGGTCCCTAGACTACACCTTGAAACACACTGACCCAGTGAATGTTTATCCACATGGCAAAGATAATTTGCAGCCTTGGTTTGGGGAGAGCTGGCTTCAGGATATTGGAATGTTAAGAGGTCAGGGCGGAAGGGCTTGGGTTGAGATGTGGGGGCCTGAAATGTCAAAGGTCACCTGTCCATTTCTTTTCTGAGTCTAACAAATAACTTAGGTTGTCTTGTTTTTGTGTGTTCCAAACTCACCCATTAACCAAATAAAGACTGGCCTGTTCGAATTCTGTCTGTGAATCTTTCCTGGGTTCCTAAAGAGCAAAGTCCTGTCTTCTCTCAGGAGTTGGCATCACTCTTTGTATAGCGGGATATTTTCTTCTCCCACTTAGCTCTCCTTACTCAGCCTATCCGAAGTCGTTTTCTTGCTCTGAATCCCATCTCCAAACCGTACCATGACTAATCTGGACTCTGAAAATCAAAACGGGCAAGTGTGATGTACAAACTGAATGCAATATTTTTTCAATAATTGGAATGCTTAATATTGTGCTTAATGACCTAAGACATGGATCCACAAGGATTACTATTTCTGCCCCATTCAATTCACACATGGAGTAGAATTCACATAACCCAGCTTTAATTTTTCTCGTATAAATAATTAATTCTACATTTAAAAACACGTTAAGATGTTTTATTTCTTAATCAGCTAATTTGACTGGGAAACAAAGATGCCTTTTATTCACATTTGCTTTGAGTCGTGTCACTGTAGTAAAAGTTCCCCACAAGCCCTGGCCTTCGCTCACTAGTTTTGCGGCTGCCAATTAGTTTCCAGAGTCGCTATTTTAACAAAAATGCTTCTCACTTTTAAAAAATGTAATTGAATGTCTGTTCATCACAGAGTTTTTTGTGTTCAAGCCCAGAGTGTTAAACATTTTTCAGGTTGACTTGGGTCAGCTTTGAAATTTTTCAGACAGTGAAACTTGAGAAGGGACCGTATGCTACAGTTTGTTCCTCACATCCTGTTAAATATTAAGTGGATATTTAAAATGGAGTTGTTATACCTCTCGACTGACTTAAAGTGCGCCATATAGTTTACAAGACTTTTAATTAAATGAGAGGATTGCATAGGATGCACATGTATTTTCATAATCATTCACATTGGCCCAGAGTTGCCCTTTAATTTTCAGACTAATTAAAGTAACACATTGAACTGCAAAGGGTGGATGGCTGCATTTCTGCATAGATGCTAACATTGATGAAAGTGGAATGGCGAATTTTTCTTTTTTAAAGGAAGGAAAAAGAGTGGGAAAAGAAAGAATTCGCCTGAGTGGACCTGACTCCATTCCATTCATGGCTCCCTATTTGTTCCACTTCTGGATCAAGTTTTTAATTTAACAAGACTTCATTTTGGGGGGAGTTTTCGACCCCATCTGTTTGGGGCCGGAGCGTGCCCCACCTGGTGGTGCAATTGATTTTTGAATTAACTGGGCTTTATTTCAGTACAATAGAGCGATTGTTTAGTTGCTTTTAAGCACTAGGATTCTTGGAATCTGATGGGCAAAAAAATAAATCAGACTGCAACGTGCAGCTCTCTGAGCTGCTAATTGCATCTGACCCATTATCCTCCGTAGTCCTGGTTCAAACTTTGACACGGCTGACTTGGAGTTTGAGACGTAAATGGAAGGGCTGCGTTTGCAGGTCACCACGCTGCAGAAAGTCCATTCCTGGAACACTTTCCAAGGCCTGGAAAAGAGAAGAAACAGATATGAGCAATTATCCCAGGATTGTGCAGCTGCTGGCATTTGGGGCTGGCAGACACAGCCGCTGGCCCGCTGGCCCGGGCTCCCTCCAGCACCACCCAGGGAGGGGAGGGGGAAATGGAAGGGAGGGGCTGCCCCCGAGAGCAGTGACAGAGGTGTCAAAGAGGTGTGTTCATCACATCCAGGGAAAGAGTGGAGGAAGGGATGCTTTCCTCCCACCTCCCACACCCACCTTTAAAAAGCAGGTGGCCTTGGAGTGCAGTTAGCAACTCTTTCCTGCCTCCCAGCTTTATCCTGACTGTGGTGGCTAGGCCTCGCCACCCGTAAAGCGTCTTTGAAAAGAGCACAGGGTTTATAAAGATCTTTTCTTTCTTTACAAAGAAAAGTTCCTCACTCCTGGAAGACTTGTCTAAAAGAAATAGCTTGCACTGCTCCTAGCCCACATTTAACACAAGGATGTGAGTGTCCCTCTCCACTCTGCTACCCTCTGAACACAGCTCTCTCCCTGAGGGGACCATCCTACGTTTATTTAACAGTGACTGCAAAAACAGCCAGGGACACTGCTTTTAAGGATGGAGTTAAGCATAAGAGGAGAGAAGGGAGAAGACTGGAGGGTGCTGGTAGAAGAAAAGATGATTTCCAATTTGAAAGGGGTTCCGGGGGCTCAGAGCCACATCACAGCTGGGAAAGGGAACTGGATCCAAGCTCCAACTCTTCAAGCTGCAGAGAAAACTGGGTCTGGAAAGGCAGAGAGTGGGGGAAGCAAGGCTGCCGACAGAGCCACCTGTTCAAGAACCGGCCCTCACAGCTGAGTCTGCAGGGATCCAGGGAGCTGCATCCAAGATGCCAGTCTAGAGACGGCCTTCATTCAAGGTGACCAGGCAGACTTCCTAACTCCATGCTACTTACTCCATGCAAGTTCCATGACTTGGCCAAATAATATAAGCTTTCTGCCTCAGTTTACAAAACTTTCAAGTGGGCGCCATAATAAAGAGTAAATACCATTTTTTTGGTGGGGAATTCCATACTAAAACCTGATGTGTAATAAGAATTTGACAAATTCAGGGTAATATGATCATTAGAATTGTGGTCATCTTGTTTGCTGAAGAAAACTCAGGATTTCCCAAGAAGACCCATGAATCTGAGTTTCAGGCAACGGTGTCAAAGTGGCACATAGGTAGGGAGGCCGCACTTCTGCTAGACTAAGTTCTGGGCTTTACAGAGCTCACCACCTAGTGGAGGAGACAGGGGCAGTATGCTGCGTGCCTACTGCACCTTGAGCCTCTTTCGATGCAGCCTCTCGGAATTCTCCTTACTTCCCTCACTCTGTCAAGGAAACAGCACCTTGATATCCTCCAGAACAGGCTGCCGCAGCCTCCCTGTCCAGCACTCTACTTGACCTTACCCTAAAGATCAAGAGTCCAACCTAATCTTACTGCTTGCTTGTGTGACGATTAATTTTATGCATGTGATGATTAATTTTATCCTCATATAGGTGGTAAGCCATCCTGGGTGCATCTGTGACGGTGTTTCTAAAAGAGATTAGCATTTGAACTGGTAGCCTGGGTGAAGAAGATTGCTTCACCAAGTGGGTGGGCATCTTCCAATCCACCGAGGGCTTGGAGGGAACCAAGAGGTGGAAGAAGGGCAAGTTCACTCTCTCTGCTTGAACTAGGATATCCATCTTCTCCTGCCTTCCAACAACAGAGCTCCCGGTCGTCACGTCTTTGGACTCACACCATTGGCCCTCAAGTTCTCAGGCATTCAGATTTGGACTAGGCTAAGCGCCACTGGCTCCTGGTTCTCAGGCTTTCACGTTTGGATGGAAATCCATCACCCCTTCCCTAGTTTGCAGACTCTAGCTTCTCAGCCTCCATAATCACATGAGCCAATCAGTCATGATAAATCTTTCTTTACCTCTTATGTATATATCCTATTGGTTCCATCTCCCTGGAGACTCCTATCTAATACAACTGGATCTGGCCCTGTTTTGTTTTGTTTTCTTCCTCAGTGGGAAATCAGAAGATGAAGCTTTTGTGAGAGTTTAATTATAGCTCCCAAGTGTATTTAAAAATTGTGTAAGGCACCACCAACTTTGACAGTACTGCAACAGAGACATCCCACCCATGTTCTTAGCTCAGAGAGGGAGAAATGTGCTGTTTGGGTCCAGGTCTACACTGCACCTGGATCCTTATATTTGCCAGTAAATAGAAGCACATGGAGTTATTAATTAGCATTTATGAGTTAATTAGCATTCATAAGTAATGTCAACACAAGATGATGAACTAAGCTAGATTGTTTGGGAAGGGGAGATGAAGGAGAAAACTTCTCCCTCCACTTGGATTCATCTAAATGTTACTTCCCTAGAATAGACCCCCACCTAGGAGTCAGAAGAAATAAACACAAACATACAGAGCAAGACAGTAAATTCCCTGAATATGAGGGTGGGCTCACCATGGTTTCTGGTTCCTATTACTAATCTACTTCATATTGAATGGATTTTAGTCTCAGTTTAAAGAAAACATATAGTAGCAATATAACCATCCAGGGTGGTCATATGTGATTCTTTTTCAGGAAATTTTCAAATTGAAAGGAAATTCAGAGATTATTGTGTTATTATCCCCATGCTGCAGATAAGGAAACCCAGGTCCTAAAGTTAATAACAGAAGTGGGTCTACAAACTTTACATCTCTACCTCTTTTTCTATGTGTCAAAAATGAATGAAACTGATCTATCAGATTTGGAGCTAAAAAGTCCATCTGAGTCCAGTGTCGCTTCATTTAAACAGTCATTCTCTCTACCAAGAAAGCATGTTCTACGAGCTGGAGTTGTAGCTCAGTGGTAGTGCACTTGCCTAGCATGTGTGAGGCACTGGGTTCGATCCTCAGCACCACATAAAAATAAATAAATAAATAAATAAAATAAAGATTAAAAAAAGTAGGCATGTTCTAATATCTCTTAGGATATCAAATATCAATTGCTTCCCCTTTGAGTCCATCCTTCAGCCCAGCTCAATGAGAATCTGTTACTCAGTGTCTGTACTTTGGTTTCTTCTGGACAGGCCAAACAAGTGAATCACTGTGGGAACCACTGAACTTCTAATGGAAATTATACTGGATTTAAATAATCCAACTTATAAACTTGGGAGCTAGCTCAGTGATAGAGCTAATGCCTCTCATGCAGGAGGCCTTGCCTTCAATCCCCAGTATGGGGGCAGAGATACAACTTACTAGGGATTGAAATGGTTTGGAGAAGCGAAGAAGAAAGGAGAGCAGCATCTGAATGAAGGAGGGGACAGAGGCATGGTTAAAAGGCTAGAAACTCCTAGAAAACTACTAATTCTCAGTTCTCCCATCCATTTGGAAATCTAACCATTTTATGCAGATTTATAACATTTGAATGAAATTTCACAGTGATTTTAATGGGTTAAAAAAACACCTTTTAAATTTTTTCCCACAATCTATACCAGGTGTTTTGCTCATAAAATGTTCCAAAAGGATGGCCCCACAATTTGAATAGTAGCACTCACCTTTTTTTGCTGTCGTATACAGTGTTTGTTATAATAAACTTTTATCTAGTTTGTTAAGTATATCAAACTAGATAAAAGTATCTAGTACCTATATCTCTCAAAATGATGCATGGTTTCTATTGTTTTTTAGTATCAGAGCATCATTCCAAGTATCTGTGTACAGTATGTAGGTTGACATCTTGGGCTATGTTGGAACAATATCCAACATGTCTCTGTGGGCTAAATAGGAAATGTGGAAAGACCAAAAGCTAAGCGAGGATATAAACTGTTCAGTTCTTAGGGATGGATCTCTTATTTGGAACAACTAATCCATAAGTTTTCAGTAAAACCACATTTTTGCGAACAAGCACGGTTTCCTTCCTAGTCTACTACTGACTATAATTCTCAAACTCATTGTTGATTGTTCTAATCCACAATTAGGAATTTTGAATGGTTATTAGTGAAGAAAACAACTTACGAGGCCAAAGGTGTTCTCTACCTCATATTTGAATCCATCTACATAGAACAATAGCTTCTACCAGAAACTTATTGTTGATTTTTAAATTGGTCAGGAGCTTGTTGCTAAAGTAGTTCACATGTCTTCTTGTGTCCTAAAATGTGATGGTATTTCCTGATTTTTTCCTTCTCTGCCCATGAGTTCATCACTGGTTACCATATTGTCTGATTGTCAGAGTTCATTGCCTTCTTGAAGCTCCTTTGAGATGCTGAAATCATGGATTCTGTCCTAAAATTATGTGATGGTCTTGTGTGGATTCTCTGTCTTCAGAATCATCAGTGAGTTCATCTGATTCAGCAAAGAGACTAAGACAATGACTTTCTGAGCTCTGTCAGTGTACAAGAGCTTCTGGACAGCTATCTCAAAAAGCCTGTGTTCTCTTGGTACTCTGGGACCATAATTAATTACCAACTTCCCTTGCTGTACCTTTGGACGTTGCTATTTTGTTTGTTTGCTTGTTTTAGTCTATATGCTTCCATTTTTATTTTGGTACATTTATATAAAATATAAATTTACTGTAAACAGTATTTTTTGCAAGCCTCTTAATATTATCATAAACATATAATTTTCTTTTTTGAACCACTTTATTTATTTATTTTTGGGTAGTGGGGATTGAGCCTAGGGGCACTTTATCACTGAGTTATATCCATAGCCCTTTTTATTTTGAGATAGAGTCTAGGTAAGTTGCTGAAGCTGCCTCAGCCCCACAAGCAGCTAGGATTATAGGTGTGTACCACCATTCCCACTGCTGTTTTAAATAATTTGGAAAAATTGGTAATGTTCAGCAATATGAAGAAATCTGACTAGGCATCAGGAATTCTGATGCTAAAGATCTTACCAATCAGGTAGTAACCTCAAGGATGTCTTTTCAGCAGCCAGATTTGCTTTGAATCTACCAGAACAAAGACTTGGGGTTGGCACAAATGCGTCAACTCCCCGTACTTCAGGCACAGCAGATGCAAAGCAAATCTGACTGCCGAAAAGTGGCATATAAAGTGGTGTGTACAGTGATGAAAGACACCTGAGCAGTTGCATTCAGGGAACTAAGAGGCAATTGTAAGCAGGAGACTGAAGGACATATGAGAACCACATCCACTGAAAACCTACCACGGCCCTGCATCATCCACAGGATAAAATTTATGCTTCTTAACATGGAATTATCTGACCTCTTCATTATTTCTGACCTTGTCCTCTATGCTCCAGCAATATCCATCTGTGCTATTTTTCACCCTGCACCATTGCACTGCCTAAAATTTACTTCTACCATACCCTGATCTCCTTTTTATTATCTACAGTGCTAGGCTCAGGCATCAATTCCAAGAAACTTTATTTTACCAACCTTCCTCTCCAGCCACATAAAACATCAGTCTCCTATGTCATCTCTATCACCACACTTACCGTGGTGTTTATAAAAGTTCATTATGTATCTTTTTCCTCCAATGGACTGTGAGTTTCTTTTTCCTTTTTGTACTGGGGATTGAGATCAGGATGCTTTACCACTGAGCCACATCCCTAGCCCTCTTTTTTTTATATAATTTTTATCTTTTATTTAAAGACAGGTTCTCACTCAGTTGCTTAAATCCTTGCTAACTTGCTGAGTTTTGAACCTGCAATCCTCCTGCTTAAGCCTCTCAAACCACTGGGATTACAGGCATGCACCACTATGCCCAGTGACTGTAAGTTTCTTAAGAGCAAGGACACTTTTATTTTTTTAGTCCTTTTCATGTTTTCTGTACCAAGGACAAAGCCTAACACACAGTAGATGCTTAATAAATACTTGATGAATAATAGTCTGAATAATATGAAAAGGCTATGGAAAGATGATAAATGCCATCCAATAGCCTAATCTGATATATTGAAAACAGAGTATCTAATTTTGGACTAAGCAGTCAGGTACACTGTAAAGTGTTGAAGCTGAGCTACTAAGAATTAGTGATATCTATCCCCACCAGCCCCACCCTGCTGAACAGCTCCCACTACAGCAGCTGGAGCAAACTACATCTGCAGCTGGTCAAAACGTTGTAAGTGATATCAGTTATTTCCTCTTTTAATGACCATTCTAGATTCCCTTCACCCTTGGCTAGTGTCTCTTCCCATCTGGGTGGCTTGCCTGCTGGACTGACACAGACCCTCCTCTTTGAGGAATTGAGTCCCTCAGCCTATTCTCAGACTGTAATTGCTGCATGTGTCTACTGACAATCAAAATCAGTAAGAGAGAACATCTAAAGATACCCAAGAGGTTCACCTGGCTGGCAAACAGTTCTCCCTGACCCCTGGGTAAGTGCAGCCGTACCTCCTCTTGGTCAGGGTCACATGGCTAAGATGGTGGTCTCTTGGCCATGGACTCTGAAGTGGCCTTCCAGTAGCCATAGCTTAGAGTCCCATGGGACTCTGCTATATCCCTCTCCTTTTGGGAGCCAAGACCTCTAAGCCCACAGTACCAAGAATTATGGGGAAAGGAAGTACAAACTTCCAAAGAGGGTTACCAGGACAGATGATAGTTGTGTACAGCTACTTTTATCCCATGGTTTCTACATCCATGTGTCTTCCTATTGGAGCACAGCTCAATGTAATAGCTATTGGTTTAGAGTATACACTGCATCCCTGAGGGGAGTGCCTGATCCTCAGAGATAACATCCCCAAACTGGTCCCTCCTCTGTGCCTTCAGCCAGACATGTCATTTTTTCAACAGACCAGATTCTTATAGGTTGTGCTATCTAAGATAGAGCCAGTGAATCCCACAGCTATGTGTCCACTGGTATATCTCTCTTGTCATAAACTAGGTCCCTAGAGGGGATGTGAAGTGACATGGGATGCCTGTTGATGGATCAAATACTCTAAATCCTCAGATTATGGGGAAGGCTAAGGTTCTACAGATGGGAAAGGTGATCCTGTCCTGAAAAAATTTTTTTCAAGTTAAAGTGCATTGCTGCTCCTTCTAGTCATGTAGCTAACTTGCCAGAAAGGACTGCTTTGTGACCTAGAAGGATAATACAATACCTCAAAGGATAATATAATATTCTGATACTGGTCGGTAAGACATTTGGCTATAGCAAGAGTCGTATCAGTGTGGTGAGTAGAAGCCATGCTGTGGACTCACTGGTGGCCCCCCATGCTGCCATCATGGCTACTTCATTATGTACCCACTGTGCCAGCACTGGTATGATCAAAGATAGACTGGCTGTGTCACCTGGCCTAGTTACTCTATCTTCTTGGTTGTTTAATGCCCCTTTCTGTGTTGAAAGCTCTCTGGTGGTTATTAACCTTTGAAACAAATATCTTCACATTTCATACCCACCCTACAGGAATACCTCTTCTCCACACCATAAAGACGAAAGCAGGCCATTTGATCAAGCCATTTTCCATTGCCCATGCCTTTATGAGTTTATAAATACTCTTTTTCTACACAAAGTAGTTGAGCAGATATACTACTTGAAGCCATGTCCATTGTGAAGATTTGCACTAATTGGTAACTTTAAGGTCCCTGAGTAGGGTTGTAGTCCATTTTCAGTTTGCACCCACATACAAGGCTGATCTACTCATGAACCAAGGTTGACCTTTTACATGAACCAAGCTCAACATTTCACCTGTTCCATCTGTTGGCCATAGGTGTGCATGGAGGTAGGTGACAAGCTGGGGGGTCTGAGCTGCCTGATCACATATCTGACTTGTGCTTTCTGGTCCAGCTCATGCCCAGTCCCAAATATATCCTTTCCAATTCATAACAGATTATTTTGGGAGTCAGCCATACCACTTTTGACTTGTTCAGTCTCTCAGAAACCAGCTCATAGTGGGCAGTTCTTGCCTTATAATCACTTGATAACTAAGAGTCCCAAAGCATACCAGGAACTGCTTTTCAAAATGCATATAATCTCTCCTCCAGGCTCGCCCACTGAACATCTTCATTAGGTAGTTTTTCCCTTTTATAATATTGTCACTCTGTCATGCCCATTTTTCTGAGCCTTTTCATCCTTCTGCCACCACTTACGGTAATTCATTTGTCCTTCATTTTATGTAGACTTTTACTTTTTCCAAGTTTCTGAGACTCATCCTAGCAGTATCTTAGCAGGATCTCAGAATCCTTGCCAGATGTTACATCCTGTATCCCAGCAGAGTGCTCACATATCAATAAATTTTCCTTTGTGTAACTTTATATTCCACCTACCTTGATTCAGTACTCTGAGGACCCAGTCCTTTAGGAGATGTCCAGTATCCTGCCGGTAACTGTTGGCTAGATCTTGAATTTCCTCCAAGGTATAATGCCTATCCTCACCCAACAGGCAGCACTACCTCAGCCAGGCGATGTTGTAATCTGACCCTATTTATTAGTCTGGCTGCCAAGAGAGGGAACACAGTGGCAGATCATGACACAGGAAGACACATTTGTCTTGCAAGGCAAGAGCCTCTACAGCTTCTTCAAGCAAGAGAGGAGTGATGCTTTAAACAGAGAGAAGCAAGCCACTTCTGCAGGGCCAGGAAGTTTAGGAGAACTTGGAGTCTCAAGATATTCAAGTGCATCAACTCAAATATCACCCTAAAATCTCAAGATCTTGTTCTTTCTCCATCAGAATCTGGCCTGGCATAGCACAGGTACCTAGGCTGAGCACTCAACCTCCCCTGTAACTCTGCCAATCTTGAGTGTTGGCCCTGGTGTCCACTTTTTCTGCCTCCTAACTACAGAAGATGGGGTTCATTTGATATCCAAGCAGTAAGGCCTTTTGGTTTTTATATTAATTGCTAATTAATTGACCTCTTTTTCCAAAACATTAAGTGCTCCCCTAGTAATAGTCATCCAATGCTATTCTTATCATACTATTTCCCTGTACAATTGCCCAATATATTCGTGCACTAATGAACTGCCTTTCACCAGTGTAACATTTCAGTTCACCACAGCTACCTTGTGCCAGGATCTGTCTCTGCTCTACCTACCCCTGCAATAGGGTCCTCATTACCAGTAGCTAGCAGATGCTCCAGGCCCAGAATCCCATCTCAGCATCACTTTTCTTAGAACACTTCTACTACCAACTGCTTAGGTTAGCCTCCCTGAGAAACAGACTTTGAATCAGAGATTTGTGTACAGAAAGTTTATTAGTGCATGCTCTCAGGAACCACCATTTGTAGAAAGGAAAGGAAAGCAAAGCAAACAGGACACGTGGCCAAAGGAGAAGTTGGACTATGATAGTCACAGAAAAGGTCTCAGCAAACCTCATGGAGAACTCTGAAGTTGTTTTGAACTTAGGAGTTGTCCCAGGTTGGGGTGAGGAGGACAGATCTTTATACCCCTGCAACAGCAGTCTTTGAATACAAGTTACCCCCAGAAAAGGGAGTGTGATGTTGGGTGAAGAGGCTCACTTACACAGAAGGCAATTAGCAGAAAAGGCTGACAGCTGAGGGCTGCCAGCCAGCCACACTTCCAGCAGCTGGAGAAGTAAGGTCTTCAATTCTCAAGTGGAATTTGGGTGGGTACAAAGTAGTGACTATTGCAGAGGCCAGTTCTAGCTCTTATTATCTGTATAATCTTAGGTAAATCAGTCATGGGCCTGAGTTTCCTTATCTGTAAAATGGAGATGGCAAAAAAATGCCTACCTCAGAGAGTTGTCATGGAAATAATAATGCGTGCACCTCAACACAGAGCCTGGAACATAATAAGTACTCTAGCTTCTTTTAGCTAGAAGAAGCTTAGGGTTTACATGGGAAGTTAAGACTAAATTACAGGGAAGAGTTGTTAAATTGTGGACAGTAGGAGCTGAAAATCAAAGAAGCAAAGAACAATTTCAAAGAGGAGATGGTCAATGAACACATGGAGTTTAGAAAGGTGTACAGAAGGAAAAGACCATAACCAAAGCAAAGAACCAAGAAACAAACATGGCTTTTTCAGGGCAACAAAGATGGCAGCTTTGCTGCTACAGAGCTCCTTGCCCAGGACTAGAGTACAAGGTGGGTAGATTATGAAAATTTAGAAATCCAGGTAGAAATGGCAGCTCTGGAGACCCCGAAGACCATAGTTCAGTTGAACTCAGAGGTGGTTTGAGGGGCATCCTGCAGGAAGGAAAATTTGAGGAGAGGGAAAGGGAGGAAGATCAAGACAGGGATGAGGGGGATAAGGAGAAGAGAAGACAGACAGCACAGAGACATGTGGGGAAAGAGAAGGCTGAGAACAAATTGGGGATTAATGCCAATCCAGAGAGTGCAGAAATGCAGAGTAAATAGAACTTTAAGAAATGATGGTCTTTTCATTTCAGGAGCTCCAATTCAAAGAGTTAGAGTGTTCAGCTGTGTTACTTCCTTGGGAAACAATACAAATACACTTATTAAGAAGCCAATGTTGTGCTATATTATAAATAGTTCTGAATTAATATCCCTTCCCAAAATGCTGGCTTTTCCAACAGGTGCAATATTATGCCATCTGCCCAACAAAAGAATCTAAATGTCACTAACTTCATAAAAAATGTAATTGGCTGCTGAGGACCCTTGTTTATTATGATGATATTTAATAATTTGTACTTACACAGCATATAGGGGCATAAAATGAGTTATAAATGTTCACTTCTAACTCACACAATAACTCCTTAGAAATAGACAGGAAGCATGACACTCCCTTTTCAACAGATCCATTCATTCAACAAACATTTATTGGGTTTCTACATGCTAGGCATTGTAATGATGCAGAAATTTGGCTACACGGAGTTTGATTCATGCCTTTGAGAACTTACTCTCCCAGCTAAAATGAGAGCCTCCCAAGAGCAAGAACCACAGCTTCTCCTCTCTACATTCTCCAGGCCCTGCATTGCACCTGGAAAAGAAGAGTTGTTTCATAAATGTTTGTAGAATTTTTTTTAAAAATTAAATGCTCAGAATTAGCTATAGGTCTATGCTTCTATTATTAAAAACATAAACCCAGAAACTCTAAACTTATAAGCCTTTGCTGGCCACTGGGCTATACTTCCTGGGGAAACCCCTAATCTAACTTCATATCTGCTCTTTTGGGTGATAAAACATTTACTCATCCTCCAAATACTGTGAATTATGCAATTTCCGTAGCCTTTTGCATTTACTGGGGACAAAGTTGAAGCT
Organism: Geosciurus inauris; assembly: GCA_004024805.1. Taxonomy (NCBI): domain Eukaryota; kingdom Metazoa; phylum Chordata; class Mammalia; order Rodentia; family Sciuridae; genus Geosciurus; species Geosciurus inauris. The sequence continues at coordinate 58,218 of PVHX01008029.1, forward strand.
GAGGCTGGGCCCCACACTAAGGTCTGCTTTTTTCTTGAAGACTTTTGGCTTCCATGAAGAGTTTTATATTGAGCAGAAAAATAGAATTCTGGATTTAGAAATCACTCCAAGTCAATATCCTCTTGTTAGTCTGGGTTGTGTGTGGGAAAGTTCCATTTGGCAGTTCTAAGTTCCTGACTACTATCAAATGGCCAGCACAAAAGAGAAATAAATTGGACACTGGGCTTCTCTCTGACTCAGACCTCAGAATCTCCCTTGTGTGGGTGAGACCACACTCCAGTGAGATTCTTCACAGGTGTTTGTTAATTTAACTCCCTTGTACAGGGTCCAAAACAAACCCAAAATGTGCCATAACAAAGTTCCAAGGAACTGGGGGAAAAGATAGTCACAAGTTCATGTCTTGATCTTATACTTCTTCCTGTTCCTATCTCAAGTTGGACACAATCAAAAAGTTGGATTACTAATATCGGGAAGGTATCCTTTGCTCTCAGAACTAAGGACCAGCACTTAGCCCTAACCATGAAGCAGATTCTCTGCAAGCCTGAGTACTGATGTGGCACCAAAAGACCCAGGTAGTCATGCCAGGAACTTTTCCTCTTGGAACAGTGACAACAAATGGTCCATTTTGACAAATGTCAAAAATCAGTCCCAAAGCCGACACCTGGTGGAGCACATCTATAATCTCATTGACTCGGGAGGCTGAGGCAGGAGGATCACAAGTTTAGGGCCAGCCTCAGCATCTTAGCAAGACCTTGTCTCAAAATTTTAAAAAGGGCTGGGGATTTAGCTCAGTGGTAGAGTGACCCTGGGTCCAATCCTCAATGCTATAAAAAATTAAAACAAAACAAAACAAAACAAAAAATCAGGCCCCAGACACTCAGTAGGCCAGAGTACATTCTAAATTATTTGCTGGCCATTTAAATTGTACCGGTTATCATTTCTCTTTATGCTCCCTAACAGTGTTCAGTGAATGACTATATGAACACCTGCTCTCTGAAGAGCTTCAAATAAATGACATGTAAACAGTGCCTCTGAAGAGACCATAGAAGTTGAAAGAAGAGAACTTGGCTTCCCTCTGAAAAATATGTCTGGTATCCCTTGGCTGAATTTACAGAAGAAAAAAAAAAAGCTCAGTTTTTTTTTTTTTTCTGCTATTGTGGGGCTGAGCCCACAGTTGTACACAAAAGTTAATATTTCCAGGGCCCTGCGTGGGATACCTTTCCCAGAATTCATGTTCTCCATGGGAAACTGAAATAGCACATGAGAGTTACCCTAAGTAGATTTAAATAATTAAATTCAAAAATTCTCAAACCACTTGCTGTTTCAAATTTATTTCTTTAATAACAGCTCAGACTCGGCAACAGACTGGATTAAGATTTCATTTATTCGAAATTTAAGGTATATCCAGCTCTGGGTGTTGTTTTTAAGTATTTAAGGGGAAATTTGTGCTTGGTGAAAATGAAGAGACTGCAGCATTATAAATTCATTTCCTCTATTAGAAGCAGGGCCGCGCCTGCACGCCGCAGCTGTTCGGGAGGCAGTCTCGGCAGGCGGGAGGGCCAGCCCAGCAGACGACCCTTTGTTTCCCCAATGGGGGAGATTTGGCCGGCCCCACACCCTCCGCAAGAACTATTTCCTCAGTGGCGCCAGGCAGTTGGGCAGGATCATCTGGGGTGGTTTTCATGTGGCAAAGCAAAGCATCCTCTGGGATTCCAGGACGACTTCTGAGGATCCATTTTCATCCGTGACCTCAAACCATGCCTTGTCCCAGACCCCAAAGATGGGAGGCCACGGTGACCCGCGCTGAGTTCGCTGACCTCTGAAATCACCCGCCCTGATACGTTTTGTTCTGTACAGCAGAGAGCAACTCGGAAAGCAGGTGTTCCATCGCAGGTAACAGCCCCACGGTACTTACCATTCATGCTAACAATTTTACAAACAAGTGAGTTTCTTATACATTCATCGCCACCCTCAGGCATTCATATTCTTTTTAAGTACAGAAACCTTAATTAGATTTTGACCACAGACCCGGATTTGACTTACCCTGACAGGGTTTCCATTAGTGTAATCTGTGGGGGAATTCACTGTTTTAACATCTGTGTGCCTGAGGCCTATCTCACATTTACTGCAAAACTCTGAAAAGCCTCCCTTGTATGGCTGTACGTTTCCTCATGCTCCCAATTTCACAGAAGTCATTTCAGCACCAAACGGTAATTAGCAAAGGGATGGGCCTCAGCTGACATGAATGCAATTTATTGTTTTCCACAAGGCCCTGAACCAAGCAAACAAAGAACACAGTCTAGCTGTCTGGCATTTTATTAACTTGTATTGTGCGGTGCACCTTACTGAAGGGAGATCTTCAAGAGAAATCCAGCAGTTTGTGTGTGGCAACACGCAGACTTTGGAAGAATATTAATTTCAGTTCAATTAGGCAAGTTTTGTGGTACCTCAGCCTGCAATATAGGACAGCCACTTTTATAATTATCTTCCATATTAACTTTATCATCACCAGACTTTTGCATAAATGCAACCTTTCATCTTTAAAATGCCAACACTTCTTCAATTTTGGCAACCGTACAGCACTGCTAATTATTTGCTCATTATGTGTGGTTAACTGATGAATCATTAATAAATGAATGAATGGCTAATATATTTTTATGGTAATTGGAGATATAACTGATTGCAGACTTCCTTAGCTTCTCAAAACGGCACTGAATGAGCAGTGGCTGCCTAATTGTTTACAGATGATATTTATGCCCTTACCCAGCATTTCCCACAGTTGTGGTTTATCGCTGGCAAATTCTCATCAGTCCAGGGTGGTAGCTTGCTGAGGACCAGTCTGGGCAAAGGGGAGTGGGCAGCAGCATGACCATGCTTCCTTTATTGTGTTTCTGTCACCTCATTTGTTTCAGCTCAGCTGACACGTAACCATGAATGGGCCTCATGGCCATTTTCTAGCAACTTGAAGACTGCTAGTGGACTCTATTTGCCTAGGCACTGGCAGGACCACAGCTATGACTCTGCTCTGGTTACCCCTAGTTGATAACACATATAGACTCAGATGTTGACACATGAACACTCAGGCCATACAACTGCCACTCATCTTGCTTGGCACACTCAAAGGAGCAGTGACCAATGGACACGAGCCTGGTGCCTCCTGGGGGAGGAGCTTAAGAAGACCCTTGGAAAAGTTTAGTTGGAAGTCTGCAGTTCAGTTTGCACCAAAGAGAAAAGTCCAGAAAATAAACCCAACCAGAGCTCCTTTGACTCTATTCTCTGAGTCACTATTTCATGGCTAGTTAATGGGTTTGGAGATAAAACTACTGGATTACAAAAATTATATATATCACACTGCAAATCAGTCAACACCTATAGATTAAAAACAAAGAGTCTGTATTTGTGTTGACAATTCCAGAGAAAATGAAAGAATACTGGCCAAATAAGGCTTGTTTCACTTCACAGAAACAGACGGAAGATCAAGTTAAAAATGCAAAGGAGATTACCAATTCTTAATTATAATTATTTAACCAGGTGGGTAGTTTCTCCTAATGAACATTTCCATGAAAACAGAATAACTAATGACAGTCTTAAAGAAGCCTTTGTCTTTCCATGTACTAATGATCACATTTATAAATATGCAGCAAGGCCCCCGTGTACATTGCTAATGATAAGTAATTAAGCACCAGGCGTGGGAAGCCAGTGAAAAGGGTCATGTTAATGCAAGAGAGGAAATTAAAAATGCAATAAAATAAGTTGCCTAGGAAAGATTAAATAAACTTCTGGCTTCTTCTCCTTCCAGAAAAAAAAGAATGGTTTCTCCATTCTCACAGCAAAGCCATGTCAGGCCATTCAATAGCTGGTTATAAAGTCAGACAGTACAAATGATCCACTTGCTCTCTGCCCCCCACCCCATTTTTTCTTGTAGGGCTGCCAGCAGAGGGTGTGGCTCACAATGAAGGATACTTTGGGTCCCTTGAAGAAGAGACGGGCCCCACAAATAAAGGATGCAGTTGGCCATCTAAGATGGAAGCCTGGAAACTAAAGAGATTGGTTGTTATTGCTAAGACCACCTGTTTTCAAAAGCATGTTGACTAACATGGTTTCTTTCTCAGCTTCTAGATAAAAAAGAGGGATAGGTGCCTTTTCCAATAGAATAGAATAACCTCCCTGTCTCCCTTCAAACTGTCGGCTTCCCACCAGATTGCAAGCTCCTGGAATGGAAGACCGTGACCCCATTATATCCCTCACTCCTAGCACTACACAAACGTAGTGAGGGCTTAATAAATACTGATTGAATACGTGAATGAATGAATGCTCAAAATGGTTCTTTTCTAAACCAAGTAGCAGCTTGTCAAAGAGCTCTTTAACATCACTCCCAATCCAAGAAACCTTGCCACCCAAGCGCTTATGCCACTGGAAAGACACCAGGCATTTCTCTCATGCAGTTCCTGGGAAAGGCTTTGAGTCTGTCTTCAACATATCACCATCAAATGGACCAGAAATTTGAGGCTTTAAGGAAAAGAATTACAAGAGTGCCCGGTGTAGTGGTACACTCCAGTAATTCTAGTAACTTGGGAGGCTGAGGCAGGAGGATTGCAAGTTCAAAGCCAGCCCCAGAAACTTACAGAGGCCTTAAGCAATTTACCAAAACCTACTCAAAATAAAAAATAAAAAGTGCTGGGGATGTAGCTCAGTGGTTAAGTGCCCCTGAGTTCAATCCCAGTTTAAAAAAAAAAAAAAACAAAACTGCCTTTGAAAATAATCATACAGTTGGTTGTAAAATTCCTGTTTAGGGATTGGATAGGGATCCCTACATTTCCTCTAAGCATTAAAGTCACACAAAATGAGTAAGTGGCCTTCTTGGCAAAAGAAAAGGAACTTGTGTTTGGATCTTCAAAGTTCTTAAATAAGGGCAATTTTGATTCTTTTAAAAGTGTCTTCATGAAACTCTCAAGCCACGGAAGATTTTTTCAAACATTTCGAATTCGTTGATGGCAAGTCTCTCAAGACCTTCACATCCCTAACTCTTGTGTGTGGTTAATCCCTCAGTGGGGGGAATCTAATTTTCCGTGGCTGCAGTTTAGGGTTAACAAGAAGGCAACCTTGATCTGAAGGAAGGAGCAACAAACGGAATTCTAAACCTTACTAAGAGATTTGGGATAGTTTTTCTTCTCAATTTTTTTTCTCCCCCTTAAACAAGTGCTCAGAAGCAAGTCCTAAGGCAGAAAATCCAGGCCTTGGCTATTTCTGCCTTGTTTTAAGACTTCTTGTGAATTCAAATGAATCATTTCCTTTTACATAAAATCTTCAACAAGGCCACTCTTCTTTTGTTATCAGAGCGTTGTCGTCGGCAAGCCTGCTCCACTCAGGAAGGCAATTTGGTACCTGACATTCGAGCAGCGTGCGCGCGGGCCTAGATTCGCCCTACAAATAAGCACTGCCAAGGGAATCTTCGAGGAGGCCAGCGGCCGCTCGGGGACACCTAAGGTGCGTCTTTCATCAACTTCTCGGGCAGACCTTGGGTCCCTAGCAGACCTTGGGTCCCTAGGGGCGTGCCGTTCAGGGCACAGCACCCTCCCCTCCGGGGAAGGTCAGCCGGGCGCAGGGCCACTCTGCAAGCTTATCCTGACCCCCAGTGGCCGACACTGTCATCCGGCCCACACCAGGTCCCGTCTGATGCTGCGCAGCGGCGAGCACCGCCCTGAGGTTCCCTAGATCCCAGGGGCCCAAGCACCATTCGCTTTAATTGACAATTAAAACAAACTTCAGTTCTCACAAGAATCAACCGAGTGAAATTTCGCAACTGCAAGTTTCACAATTCAATTCCCTTGTAGCAAAACCAACAGTTTCCCTGAGGTTTCACTCCACACCTCGCCATTTGTTGTTTAACTTCCCCCTCAAGTTTCTCTTCCCACACACACACTTTTATTTTCGACTCAGTCATGGAAACAGTTTAATTATGTTTCTGGGGGTCCCCGCAGCCTCCCTGTCCTGGTGCTGAGTCAGCACATCCCCAAGCTCGGGGATGAAAACTCAGCGAGGAGCGCATGTTTATGAACCCAGCATTGTGGCGCTCCCAGGGACCAGGGGCCCCCGGAGGTGGCTATTTATGGCTTCTGCCCACGGGCCTACCGGTTCAAGCTGTTTCGTATTGCCAGCCACCGAAGTCAAACAACCTGAAATAAAGCCTCTGTGGCCGACGGTGGAATGGAGTCAGCAAACCCCGTCTGACCCTGGTGGTAGGGTTGCCCGATTTAGCCAGTAAAAATACCGGTCGCCCAGTTAAGTGTGAATTTCAGATAAACCACACGTAAAGTTTTTAATATAAGTATGTCCAGATATTGCATGGCATATATTTATAGTCAAAAGTATTTGTGGTTTATCTGAAATTCAAATTTAACCCGAGTTCCTCTATTTTATCTGGTAACCCTACCTAGCAGAGAAAGGAGAGGTTGGGTTTTATGGTTTTATAGCTCAGCGTCTGACCAGATGGATGGATCAGAGGGCCTGAGCTTCCCCTGGGAGTTAGTGAGGATTTTTTTTTTTTTTTTAATGGCAGGAAAATACAATGTGGATTTTCGCAGTATCTGGAGAAGCTCAGAACTCCCTGGACATCGGCCCATTATCCAGTCCTGTCCCATTCTCTACCTCCCTGTCGCTCCAGAGCAGAGGCTTCTAGGACCCTGCCCTGAAAGGTTCCCTTCCCACAGTCAGCCCTCCCAATTGGCCTCTGGTGTCCTTGCACACAGATGTTAAAGCAAAAGTCAAAACCAAGGTAACTATTTTTAGAGGGTAATAGATTAAACTGCAGCTGGGTCTTCAAGGGATAGAAGTAGCTACATTCTGAACTGCAGTTTGTATCCACTGAAATGTAAAAGAAAAAAAAGGTAAAAAAAAACAAACAAACCAGGTTTTGAATTACTGTTATCTTCCATTAAAAAAAAATTGTCTATAGCCTTGGGAGTACTGTACATATCTGTTACCAACAACTCTACAAACCACCTCTGCAAGCTTGTCAGTTAAACCAAATGTTAAATGGAAAATATTTGGCGGGATTTAAAATTAGACCCGCACACATTACTTACAGATGTTTCCATGCAAAACACATGAAACTGAACCACACCAAGTCATAAACCCCACAATGGTGTATTTTTTATACCCCAAGTTAATTTTTATTATATAAGTAGCCATATGAAGAAGGTATTGCATACTGCTTAAATTAAATACGGAGGAATGAAATCAGCAGTATCCCTTTACAGCATATGGCCCAGCAAATCAAATTACAAAGCTTTCCACATCTCATTAACTGCAATGAGTACAGTGAGTTTTCTAATAAGTCACATCTTTTTCATGTGAGTGGTGAGCAGTGACTTATTGTAAGAATTCACAGGATGACCCTTGTGCTGAAATTAAGAACTAATCTAAAATGGGCAGGGTCATCTGGTCAAGACTGATCATAACATTTCCTCATTATTGTTTTAGTTGGCATTGAAGCATATGTTTTGCTGGTGCCCCAGCTGAAAAATGCCTTTGATAATTTCACTGACAGCAAATAACCCACACACTGTTATTTAATGAGTTCGGGCAGGATTAGCTGACAATAAAGAATATAGTATAAATGTTTTTATTAGAATGGATTTATTTTTTACCTGGAAAAAAAGAAACAGTCCTATGGCACTGCCAAGCTGAGAGCTGACTTCTGCCCTTAAGATGGCCCTGGTAGTGATACAGGTGAAAAGGCAGAAGGCGCAGAGCCCTGAGCTGGCCAAGGCATTGCCTTTAGGCTGCAAATGGTGAAAGGCAAATACCAGCTGGAACCCACGCTCAGATGTCTGGTTCCTTCTTTGCACAACAAGAAAAAACACTTCTACAATTGCTCATCATGTGGCCTTTGGTTGAGATGAATTACCAATTTACAACCTCTTGTGTTTGGAGAGAAGCAAACTGTGCTCTTTTGAGGCAAGAATCAGGAACCTAAAATCATTCAAGCCTTCTTGTTTATAAGGCCAGAGTGAGGCCAAAAATCCATTTCCCTCTGTGCTCTAAGCCCTTTCAATGACGAGTCTCTCACCATCTGCACTAATAAATATGGACTGGTGTGTGTATAACCATACACCAAGGGGAAGAGAAGAGTGAAAGGCTTTTAAATGGTTGCAAATTGCTCTCCTGCTGAGATAACAGCAGTTTGCACGTGAGCCTCAGTTGTTGCACATTAAGAATGGGCATTTGGCTTCTTTTCACACAGCTGTGAGGGAAGGGGTACATTTTGGAATTACTAGAGAGGAAAGGAGTCTGTTGTTCTTAGGGAGACAGGCTTTCTAATAGCATCTTGTTTGTCAGAAGCTCTTGTTTCACAGCTCCAGACCTGGGGACTGGAAATGGTGAGCAAACCAACTCCAGGAACTGGGTATAAATGGATCACTAAAGCCTATGTTATGGTTTGGATAGGAGGTGCCCCCTTTCCCAAAGATCCTGTTTTAATACATAAATGTTCAGAGATGAAATGATGAGATTGTGAGAGCTGTAATTTTGTCAGTCCATCCTACTTTGAATGGACTAACAGAGTGGTAACTGTAGGAAGGTGGGATTGTGGCTGGAGAAGGTGGGTCACTAGAGCAGTCCTCTTTCCTAAGGCCCTTTCTCCTTTCTCTCTCTGCTTCCTGGCTGCCATTAACCCTCAGCCCTGATGTTCTGCCTCACCTTGGGCCCAGAGCAATGGAGTGGGCCCACCATGGACTAAAACACTAAAATCATCAGCCAAAATAAACTTTTCCCCCTCTAAGTTGTTCTTATCAGGTATTTTGATCACAGCAACAAAAAACCTAACACACCCTAAGATGGGGATCATAAGCCCCAAGGCTTAGTAGAGACCAAAGGGATCAAAGAAGGAGGCAAAGCCAGAAGGTCAAGTAGCCCAGTGTGTAAGAAAGCTGTCCTTGATATCAAAGTGAATTTCCCCAGAGAACGTGGAGGCTTAAGAATGGCCTTTAGGCACAAGTGGTCATAGGGAAAGATTTCTCAAAGATCTCTTGGCAAGACATGAAAAAACAAGCTAAGAAGGTAGTATAGGTTAGCAGAGGCCAGCACCGAGTGCAGAATAGGAAAAGTGAGCCTGGTATAAAGGACAGCAGGGCACCCAGGGACAACTGAGCCTAAAAAGACTCAGAGGTCTCCTCCAGACAGAAAGAAGCAACAACTCTCTGCTCTCAGCATAATATAATGTGCACTTCTGGAAGCTTCAACAAGACTGTTCAGTGAAATAGGGAAGAAGAGAAGCGGCAGTGAGTGTAGAGAGCCCAGGACATCAGAAAGTACACATCAGGAAATGCTGAGGAGCCTAAGGAGAGTCATGGGTCAAATGTCTCCAAATACATCCTCCAGCAGAGGCAACCTGCCTGAGAAGGGAATGTAGAACCCAGGACAGTCACTTCCCTTCTGAAGGGATCAAAATGGAAGGGGCAAGAACTCTGGGAAGCGAGAGGAGTTGGAAGGATGGAGTCCAAGGGAGGAGAAGGCGGCAAGAATTAAAACCAGTAAAGGTCAGCTACAGAGCCCGGGCGAGACAGGGGGTTCAAGTTTGGAAGACAGAAGTTGAGAAATCACCTAAGGAGGGGAGATATTTAAGAAGCCCTGGTGGGGGGCGGAAAATAAATACGTAACCAGTGTCTGCCAAGAAGGAATTACTAGTTGCCACCCCAGGGAAATTGGATCGGATGCTTTAGGTCTTCAAAACAAACCCTGCATTAAAGCCCATTTCACCCTCCAGTTGCAAATGGACCTGCCACGCCTTCAGTTACACAGACTCCGGTTACTTAACTGGAACCTAGACAAGCATGGTCCCTGAATATTGCTAGGTAACAATAACAAACTAATATATGCACAATTTTATAGTTTACAAAGTGTTGTCATAACTTTTCTCATGTGTCCTTTATTACTAGGTTGTGAAGAAAGCAACTTACTCGTAGCTAGGAAGTTCAAAGAGCCAGATCTAAGTCTTCAGATTCCAAGCCTAATGTAATTTTTATTACAGCAAATATCTTTTATAGACTAGTCAAATACCACCCTAAAAAGCTCTGGCAATCTGAGGAAATACCCATGTTGTGCTCTTCAGGGAATCTATTCAGGGTGTAAGGCAAAGTTCTCCAGAAGAGAGCCTTCTTTCCTAGTATCTTTGTAGTATCTCAGTCTCTGGAGTCTGAAAGGCTTCTGCCTTTTTTTCTCCCTAATGACTATACACAGAACAATGCAACGAAGGTTACATTCCTAAGAAAGATGACTTCTAGGATCCTCTCCATAGCTGCTCTTTGGTTATGCTTAGAATTAATGTCATCATTGGTTTTTTGGCAAAAGAAGAAAATGAAGGGGGAAAATTATGTACAGACTTGAATGACAACAACATGGCTCTTCAACCAGAGGAGCATGTAGTCCAAAGGAACTAGATTTACCAAGTGGTACCCACCATATGCCTCTCTGTGTGTCTGTGTGTCTGATTTCCTCTCTCCTCCTTCCCTATTTCTTCCTCTATTATTGGTGAAGCTCAGGATGCACAATCTAAAAGGAAGTAGGAAATTCTCCCTTCTCTCTGAATTCTTGCCCTACAACCCTCGCAGGAAGAGAGGCCTAACTGAAAATGGATCCTAATTGAAGGAATAAAGGCTTTAGATGAATGCTGAAAATTGTTTGCATGAGGACTGAGCATGTAGCTCAGTGGTAGAGCATGTGTTTAGCATGCATGAGGTTCTGGGTTTAAATACACACACACACACACACAAATGCTGGCTGTGCAAGTAGATTATAAGAATTCTATTCATACAGGAGGCTTTGCAAGCTTTGTCCTCTACCAATTTCCTGAACTTGGTATTAGACACTTCCCATCCATTTACCCACAGCAACCAAGCATTATACAGAAGCCCAAGGCACACTTACATGAGTAAATGACATAAGACAATTACTCATATGTTGATAAATAAGAAAAAGGTTTAAATCTAGAAAAAGTCCTCTCATTCTGGCCTCCTCCATTGCCCAAACCCCCCAAATGCTGCCACTATTTCTTGCAGCCCTCCTTTATTCCAGCCAACTCTGACTGGCAGGTCTGCCATTTTCCTTCACATCACCTCCAAGCTCCCACTCAAAACACTCAAAAATGTTTTCTATGTTGCTTTCTGCTCTTCCTTTGAAATTCCTTTCTTGATTCTAGGAAGGCTTCTTGGTACCATATTCCCAAACCTAATGTATATATTAATACATATTATCCAAAAGTCACTTAAGGCCAGGCCCCATGGCACATGCCTGTAAATCCAGTGGCTTCAAAGGCTGAGGCAGGAAGATCACAGGTTCAAAGCCAGCCTCAGCAACTTGGCAAGGCCCTGAGCAATTTTGTGAGATCCTATCTAAAAAAAAAAAAAAAAAAAATTCACTTAGGAGTAAAGATATAAGTCTTAGGGGTTGGAAAGGATGCTTGATCTCAGAATTTGTCAGTTTTCAAGTATTTCCCTAGCTGGTGACAACTTTATGAACTTCAGTTTTTTCATTATTAAAATGAAGGTTCTGGGCCTTCATTCTAATGCTCTGGAAGTTCAAGGTTTGGTCAAAGTCACACAGCTGGAGTATACTAACATCCAGCAGTAAAGTCTGCTCCCTTCACTCCATCATGCTGTGTGTGTGCAAACATGAGACAACTTGCCCGCCTCCATTCCTCTGCTTAAGTGTGTATCAATTTGAAGAAGGAAAAAAAAAAGGAGAAATTCTTGTCTTCCGTACCTTTAAATACTTAATAGAGTACTGGCTACTGAGTTGTCTCCTTCATTGCAAACACTCTATCTTAACCAGGTCTGTATCCACCCACCACCAACCACCACCTCTTTTCTTGATGTTTTGCACACTGAAGTTGTCTAATAAATGCTTTTGAATGAACAATAAATGAAGGACCTCCCATTTTTGGTTATCTCAATGAGTACTGCTCACCAATTGATTGGAACTGAATGCCCAAACTCCCAGGCAAGGTTAACCCTCCCCATGAGCTCTCCTATAATCCTAGCTCTGCTCTAAGTGGCTGTTTCATTCAGCAATTACATAACCTTGTGTGCCTCCATTTCCTCATCTGTAAAACGGGAGTAAAATAGTACCACTTCATAGTGCAGCTGTCAGAATTTACAGAAAGAATCCATGAAAAGCACTGAGAACACTACCAGGAGATATTTAGCAAAATTTCCAATAAATAATAGCTACTGCTCTTCTATACCTCCATCTAACATAACCCTCATTACACATTCTTAACTCGTTTAACTTGTCGACTTCCCAGAGTGACTGGAAGCTCTGTGAGTTCAAGAACCATGTCTGTCTTGGTCTTATCCCCAGCCTGGTGGTATAGTCATGGTAGGTGGTCAAAAAAATGTTTGCATCTGCACAAAGAACAAAAATTAGTGGTGTAACTCCTTGGGCTGGGTGGATGAAGATGTGGATTATTCACCGATACTTTACAGCCAACAGAACATTTCATAACCTCTGGATGCTTTAGCCAATTGTTCTGGCTGGCACTCCAATGCCATTTTAGAGGAAACGATGGATGCTTTTGCAAAGTGACTAAGAGCACAAATGGCAAAGCCAGGTGCATGGATTTGAATCCAACTCTCCCACTCACCAGAGTATGATCTTGTGTTACTTAACAGTTATGCCTCTGTTTCCTCATCTGTGAAATGGGAATGTTAATAGTACCTACATCAGAGGGGTCTTATGAAGATTAAATGAGTTAACATTTGAAATGTGCTCATTGCCTAGTATCTTCCAAAGGTTTGCTGCTCTCATCCTCATCATCGCCACCTTCATCACTTATAAAGTCATGCAACAAAAAAGACCTGAGAGTAAAAACAGATGTGTGGCATTGTGGTTGTAGAAAAACATTTTGCCATCAATACAGAGCATCCATAAGTGGCTCAAAGGCAGTGTTCAAAATGATGTTGTGCCATGACAATCTAGCTGGTGTTAATATACTGCTGTAATATTTTCATTTTCACAGTGAAGGCCACACGTGAGGTGGGGATTTCAGAAGTGTCTCAGTTGTACCATCTGAATGCTGCATTGCTCACCAGCTCCCATCACAAACCCCCCCACTCCAATTAGGTGGAAACACACCTATGGCCCAGCACCACTTTCCATGTCTTGCTGTGGCTGAGGACCACTCTTCCTTACTTTCCAGTTCCTCCCAACACAGATTTTTCTCATCAAACTCCAATCCAAAGATGCTCCAGAAACCTAGGGCAGCCTCCCTTTCTTTGCTGCCATGTATCCAAAGCTGTGGGGCTTCAGAGCCCAGCTGACAAGATACCATCTGTCTACTCCCTGGGTGTGGCCATGACTACATTGCTGCTTGCCTAGGATGTCCAAGAAGGCAGCAAACCAGGCCTCTCTGAGTTTCACCCGCTGAGGCAGGAAGCAGGGAAGCAGCTTTTCCTTCCCAGCACCCTGCACTGGGAAGACGTGGTTCACTCTGTAGCTTCAGGAAAAGGCAGCTTAAGTCTCAGAGCAATTAAAGAGCAAGAATGGGATTGGAGCAAGGAATGAGGAGAGCCTCCTGTTCCGCACTCTGTTTCACCACAATGGCTTTTCCCCACCACAGCCCAAAGCAGCAAGGTGACTTGAAACCACTACTTTCAGCCACAGATTGATTTAAAAATCATTTATGATTAGCCATCTCACCACTATCTACCCACCTCGAGATTAGATGCCACCACTATTTTACAATTCTCTTACCAGGGGCTAAATTCAAAATCTTCTCAAGAATGGTATTTATCTCACCTGTTGTGAATATGCACTATGGTTTTATATCATAGATTTCTTTATCCTAGTATTTGCTTAAACTACCTATCCAATCTGTTACATGCATTAGAATTTATATTACACATCCTGTTAAATGCAAAAAGAAAATTGCAACAGAACCTGTCATGGTTCTATTGCAATCAGTACCTCATCTAGTTTATCTATTTATATCTTTTATATCTATTTATATCTTCTTTGATATTTAATACCTCCCCTCCCTCCCCTCCACACACACACACAACATGCATACAAACCAAAATGGGTCTCTGAAGATACCTTACAAATGGGTCAGATTTGCCAAACTAGCACATCATGATTGCAACACGAATGCAGACACGGTTGTTTGGCTGCCAACAGAAGTTAGAGAACTTGATATCAGGAGAGTCCCAGGAAGAAGCGAGAACATGATCCATTGGGTTTTTCACTGGATAGAGCAACGTGACAAGCTTTACCCCATCACTACTCTACTCCTGTGCTCAATGCCCAATCCCGGTGGGCAGATTTTATCCATGTAACATACAATTTTAAGTCATTTTGAGGGGGATGATGCTCCTCTTTGAATCAGCTGAGTAATGATACAAAAAGAATGAAGTGAAAATTCCTTATGGCTTCCCATGAGGGGCATCTTACTGCCTGGCTGGAGAGGCAAGGGAGGGATGAAACCAGGGTGCTGGAATGTGCTGGGTTTGTGGCGCAGCTCAGCTGGAATACAAGACAGGCACAAACCTCTCGAAGCAGCTGGAGTCCAAGGTAAGCTGCTTCACAAACACTCAGCCAATAATAAAATGTTTTGAAAAGCACTTACGTTTAATGGGTTGAGGTGTCAACTCAGTGGAAGCTTCTGTTACTATGGAGAGGGACTGTGCAAGAACAGAGCAATGCCACGGGTGGGAAAGGGAACACCATCAGGAAAAGTCATGCCACACGCAGCAAACACAACAAGGAGGCCTGTGGTACATGACAGGCAGCCCCACCAAGCCCAGAAAGATGACAATGAGCCCAAGGGAGGTCCAGTCAATACCAACATGGTCTTCAGATGCCCTGATGCCTTTGGGTGAATCAGGATTCTGGATGTAGCTCTCTCCCCAGGCCTACCACAGACCTTCTAGAACCAACCCCTGTAGTTCTCTTTCTTCCAACCCCTTCTTGGCCATCAGTTCAAATGCCAAGGATATACCTAAACATCCCAGAGTGTACAGACTGGGGTGCCGTGTGCACCTGCCAGTATCACAGGTTTCCATGTCGCATTCCCCCAGACTCCCTTATGTATCACAGGCCATAGCAATGTCCTCAGGCCCAGGAAGTTGTCCTGCAAGAACAATAATTTTAGTTCTCCCTGCCTACTAATTTATGGTCTTAGCTATAATAAGTTAGTCTTATTATACTGCCATTTCCTATCAAATAAAGCATTGCCTTTAAAAGGATTTCAGTCTCCAAACTTCCTTCCATTGCATCATCCCCTGAATGCTCATGTTCTAGCACCAGAGCCATCTGGCAGCCATTCTATTTCCTTGGGGCTGTGCACCAAAGGAGACAACTGGTTCATCCTAACACCCTTTGACACATGCATTCCTGCCTGTCTTCTATGGTGCAAGACCCTGGGAGGGGCTGAGTCATCAACCAGTTAAGTGCCTTCCTGACCCGGATTGTTGAATCATCTGAATCATTGCTGTTGGCTCAGCAACAGTTAAATACTCTGAAATTTATCCTTCATCAGGAGTATCCTGTTTCCTAGCCTGAGATTTATAATGTTCTTTAAAACAGATAACATTTTTTTAAATGAAAGAACAAAAACAGCATAACCTCTGCTGACCCAGGTGGAGATGAAGAGGGCTAGGGTTTGCCTTTTCCAATTATACACACCTTTTGGGTAGGGGCGGGTGAAAGGACACTTTATCCCTCTCTCTGTAGTCGTGAGGGCTCTGTTGCAGCTAATCAAATTCTAATTCATTAGGGAGCAGGACTAGAAACAGAAAAGAAAAATAAATAATGGCTTCCACTGGCCCTGAAACCCCTATGAGAACTTCTGACGAGAACTTCAGAGGTGTGCTCCAGGAGAGCAGAGGCCTTGCCCGGCTCATATACCCATAATGTCTCTAGCACCTAGATGGTGCCTGACACTTTGGGCTCCCTTAAGAAGCATTTGCTGAATGAACCAATGAATGAATGAAAAACAAACAATGCAAAGTCGTCCAGAGCATCAGAAGGCCAAATGTCAGGGTAGTTGGAATGTATCAGGAAGAGTCCCAGCTCTTCTGACTGGAGGAACTTGGGTGAATACCTCACCTCTCACAGCTATTTCCCCACCTTAAATTGGAAATAACAATAATATACATTCTACAGGTTATGTTGCAGAATAAGTAAAATGAATAGGAAAGTTTTTCATAAACTACTAGTTGCTGATAACCTTAAAATCATCCGACACTCCACTGCCTCACTCGCCTCTTTGCTTCTTCTCCATTCTCTTCATCACTGTACTCCTTGGGGTTCTTACACCGCATCACCAGACAGTTTGGGTCCCTCCCTACCTTGAACCTGGCTCCTCTCCAGTCTCCCTGCTGCCAATAGGCCTTGCGGGTGAGAGACCACCAAATTCACACAGCACGGGACCCACACACACAAGGACTCATGATTGAGGTTTATACTCTATTTTCAATCTTGAAATTCTGGGTAGTTTAGTGGTTGGAAGTGACATCAAGTGAAAAACAGACAGTGCTCTGGGGGCGGCTTACAGCCTTGGTTCACATGTACAGTGCCTCTTGCTACCTCCCTGCCTCACAGGACATGTTCCCAGCTACCTACTCTTTTGCCTCTGTTGTCCTGGGCCCTGCCCAACCTCTCTCTCAACCCTTCCCCCCTCAGCAGGCACCTGGACACAGAAGTTGGGGGACTGGACTGGGCAATTGTGCCTCACAGTGTCTAGGTAATAGCCTTCACCCCGCCACACATTGACTGTGCCACAGTGCTTTTGGCAGGGCACTTAGTATGCACAACCAAGACCCAACCAAGACACCTGCTGTCTCCTGACTCAGAAGTTGCAATATGCTTAGGCATCTGCTGAGATTTGGGGCACTGTGCCTCTGGGAGGGAGAAATGCCTGGCTCCACTCTCTCGTCCTTTGCTGGGGCCTGGCCATCAATTCTGAGAGGGGCACCCTGTTGCCAGTGGGCAGCACGGGTCCCAAAGTCTCAAGGTAGGGCTTAAGGCTCCTGTGAGGTTCTGTGCTTGCCCCCTGAGTATCCTACTGTGAGTGCCTGAGGAAGGTGACATTATAGAGCAAATAAAAAATACCAGGACATTTTAAAAGACTGCAGAATAAAAGAAAAACCTCTATACTTTAATACTTTTAACAGCACTTGATCTTCCTGACTTTTGAACAGGGAGCCTCCCATTTTCATTGTTTTGTTGTGGGACCCAGTAAGCAGTCCTGGTTGCCGATGTTTCCCTTCTAAAGCCTAATGCGGATCATGCCCCCCTGCGAAGATCTTTCAGCGCTTTCCCATAAAGGTCAAGCACTCTGGCCAGACCCCCAGACCCTTCCTCATCTGGCTGCCTTCCTTAGCCTCATTCTTTTCTCCCAGCTCACCCATACCTTCCTCCCTGACCATCTTGAGATGTTGGCAGCTTCCTCAGTGTGCTTTGCTGCTTGGGGCCACTGGTCCTGTGTATTCTTCCTTTTATAATTTCCCGGCTTTGCTTCCATCTGACTGCATCTACTCAAGCTTCACCTCGTCCCATGGCCTTCCCTGACCTCCCCCAGGAGACTTCTGTCATGTCCCTTTTCATTCTGTGCTATAGTCACTCATGCTCCTACCTGGCCTTACCATCAGACTCAGCAAACATGGTCCTAATCACAGGGACCATGTGACCCTCTGCTTCTAATGCCAGGCAGTGTCTGATACTTTTTAAGGGAACTGAATTCCAGGCTAGGCAGAACATTCCACTTCTCTCTACTCATTCCTTCATTGTCTGCTTAGTGAGTGATCTGAATCACATGAGTCAGTCACATCAGCCACTTTCTCCCCACAGAGGAGCGTTTTCAACACCCAGATGCCCAAGACACCATTTTAAACTTATTTTATAGACATACCACTTTCTGACCACGTTACCTCCCATGATCCCATGGGTTTATCCCTTGCTTATCACCAAACCCCAGACCCAGAAATTGGAGATAGAAAACACTGGACTCATTTTGTTAAGAGAATAAATTATTTTTGTCCTTTTAATACATTCTAAAACTCTAGCAATGGATTTTCCTTCTTCCACTTTCCTACTGAAGGTCAATGCCCCACACAAGGGGATTCCTGATTTTGGACCTAGCATCTAAACAAGCTATTCAATCATCCAAACCCCTCATCTCAGAGTTCAGGAAAATGAGGTGTGGGAGGCCAAGTCATGTCCCCCATTCCAACCCTTGGGCTCGTGCTCTGCCCACTGCCCCACACAGTCTCCTGTGAACTGGGAATATTATTTCCAGTCTTTTGATTCACACTTTTGCCCATTTCTCCTTAAAGATAACAAAGTCACACTTGCTTCTGTGCTTCTTTCCAGATCTCTAGATTATCCTGCCACACATCAACCATCTGGTAACTCAAAACCTACCAGCCACACCAAACAAACCCATGACTCTGGCATTCTCTGTTGTCACTTTTTTCTAGTGTTTCCCCTGCCCCCTCCCACTGAATCTCCATCAGGTGATTTGTTAACAATTAGGAAGGGGAGGGGATGAGACTACTGCTGAGCCATGGGTGATGAGATACTACTTCATAGCTACAGTCACTTCAGTAAGTTGTGGGGGAGTCAGTGATAAAGAAATGGTCCTTGTTGACATGCAGTATTGACAGCAGCCTCACAAACCACACTCAATACCTCTCCAAACCAGCTGCCAGTTTGTTTTGGGGGTGAGGGCAGGTGCTGTAACTGCTGCTATCATCATTTCACCAACAGTCCTCTCCTTATTCTACCACCATTCATGGATTAGTTAATAAACTAGTAGGTTTCTGTTCCAGGCAGAAAGCAATCTGCAAATCAGAAGCGTTCCAAATAGACTGGAAATGGGTAGTTTTATTGTATACATTCCCAGTCACCTTGCTAACAGCCCTCAGGTTGCAGAAATGTCATTAAATATTCTGTTCAAGAAACACACGCACCCCTAAATGTGGCCTGCCTCACCCTCATCCCCTCCCTACACTGTCTCCATCCTTGAGGCACATTCTAAACCTACAGAAATGTGGCCAGGAGAGAGTTAGACTATTTTGTGTGATGCAGTACAGCCTGTTCAACTTTTGCATAGCAATTCAGCAAACACAGTTTTAAGCATTCAATTCTACTTCTACAGCTTCTTAAAATTCCCTGCAATATAATTATACTGATGGGAATGCAGAAAGATAATTGCTTTTAGAGGAAAGTTTCTCCTTTGTTCCATGTTCATCTGGCTTCCAGAAATGGAACAAGAGCCCTTGAACAGCAGAAATACGCATCCATGTGTCTCTAGTTATCATTTATTTACAAAGATAGACCTTGACAAATGTAATTTGTTCAATAAAATTAAAAGGATGCACGATAATTCACTTAGACAAAGAGACTTGAAAGGGGACGTCATCGGCAGCAGCGCCGTCCATCATTCCAAATGATCAGCTGACTTTGAAGAAGTGGCAGGTGTTCCCCTTTTGGAATGCAGCATTGAAATAGTGTTTAGAAGGGGGAAAGAAAGAAAGAGAGCTAGGAATTGGAGCAATTCTTTATTCAGGCAATAATTATACAAATTAGATCTATGAAAGCCAGAGAATGACTGTGCCTTGAACCCTGTCTGTGTGCATAGAACAATGGGGAAATTAATAATTAAATCTATTACATATGCTCATAATTCAATACAAAAGATACCTCAGTAGTTCAAACACTCCTGTATTTTCATTTGAATAAGGCTTTCACACATTCTCCTCATTATATATGTATTATATTTTAAATTTAACAGCTTATTTTGTTGCCTTTATGTTTGAATTAATAAGGGCACACTTTAATGCACTAATGGGGAATTGCATTAGCCGGCTTTGCAGACATAACTTTGAAAAATCTCCGGTTTCCCAAGGGTGAAATCAATTTGCCCCATAACATGTTGTCTCACAGACACATCTGGAATCTTGGAAGAATAGCTCCCCTCTACAAGCTTCTGATTTGGGGCCTCTGGATTTGAAAGAGGATCCCCAGAGTAGAAACCTTTTGCTAAATTGAACAGACCTATCAAGATCATCTCTAGGATTTGGCAATCTCTTAGCCAACTAACGTGATTTTCATGCTTGGCTCACATTATTTTTCCAGAGAACAAGAATAATTTTCCTAGGAAAAAGTAAGGATTTATTTTTAATCCAATAATTCACATACTCTCCCCCCCCCCTTTATCACTCCCTCTCAGCCTCTGGGTCTCTTCATATCCTTATTTTTAACAATCCATACTACCTCTGAGTCATAGAGAGTGGAGACGACAAGGAAATTAGGAATGAAAACAGAGTGTCCTATGGTGGGTAATGGCAGGAGGGCCCCATAGTTGTAGAAGGGGCAATGAACAGCACCAGAATTACTGGTGCTCCCAGGCAGGGGGATCTTGTTTGAACTGGATAACGAAAATCCAGAAAGCAAAATGAGTTCACAAAGTAGGGAGCTCAATTTCCTAAAACACAGGGTGACTCCACTGGAGGATTAAATGCCAAGTTTATAACTAATGGAAAATATCCATCCCCCTGCAAACCCAGCAGAGACAAAGAAGTCAGGAGCTGTGAGAGCGAAGGAGAGGAAACCTAACCAACTGCCTGAATCTTGGAGCTAGGCGGCTGCCAGCATACCCGGGCCGCCCCAGCACACGTGGACCCACTTGCCGCTGCTGCCACTGCGCTATGACAAGGAGTTTTGTGCCTTCGGAGGAGCGCCAAATCCAATGATGCTAATTGCATTGCAGATTTCTAGCATCATTAGCAATTCTTAAAATTACATTTGCCCTGCTCAAGTTCTCTATTTCCAGCCTGGTAGATGGAGGGGGCAGGTCTCTACCGGGGATATGGGTTACAGAGAAATTCAATTGGACACTTTGGCTTCAGGTGTTCTGGTGGAGGCTGGCCGCAGGGATTCACAGCCCAGGAAAAATGCTTGTTTGTCTTATTTTAAATGCTGATTGCCGGGAGAATAAACAAAACCCGCAGCTAAATGGGCCTTAAAGGAACACTGGGAATTTTGGAAAGAAAAAAGCCTCACCGAAAAACAGTTGGAACTAGCCCTGTGGGTCCTATGGTGACAAGCACCATCCAACCACCCCGAGCAATGGAGTAACTTGCATTTGAAATAGTTGGTGCAGAAATAACCACTCTCCTTTTGTTTGTTTGTATTTAAAACAAATGAAGAAAATCCAGATGAATTGGTGTTTTTGCTTTGTTTGTTTGTTTCCTTAAAGAGAACATATTTGCTCATTAGGAAAGCTAGACAGCCAGCTCCAGAAACAAAAATCCCAAGTCCATGTCTCTCCTGAGCTTTGGCAAGGACACTTTGCTCCAACATTCCCCAGCCCCCCAGCTCAGTATGTAGAGAAAGGAAAGGGACATCCCTAGAGAAGGGCAAAGGTCAGAATAGCCTCTCCGAAGTCTGCTGACTCCTGATACCAGGGCAGAACTCTGTGCCACTGGACTTCCACTGTGGAGTCTTTGAGAGGCCAACACCACCACCCGCTTCTGGGGCAGCCTCTACTCTGGATCTAGCAACAGAAAGGGGCCAGCTCCTGAGTATTTTTCCCAAGAATTTATCCAGGAAATTAAATCACTAAACCTATATATATATATAGACACAAAGGATACACAAACATACATACACACACTTACAGATATGTATGAGATATAAAGCTCTATGTATAAACACACTCATAGAAGGAATGTATAGCTTCTAATTGGGCCATCTTCTCAAAATAATTATGCCCGTTTTAATGAAATACTGTTTAAAGTGGCTGGCAAGCAAAGGAGCCATCCTTAGCAGAGCATTAATAGACTGAGTCATTCGCTTGGGGACAGCTAGCTGCATCAGTCACACTCATAGCATTAGTAAATGAGCTCAGTTCTCTGCCAGGGCCCAAGGACCAGAGGGTTGGGAGCACAGAAGGGACAGCCACGAGCCCAGGCATCTTCTCCCCACTGCAGCAGACACTCTTGGAGCTGCAGTTGCTTTCACAGTCCCAAACCGGAAAAAGGGTTTGCCTGCTCTCAGAAAAGATCCCATCAGGAATGCAACCAAGTGCATTGGTTCTGTCCATGGAATAGCAAGGTGACCAACTAGGATGAAACCCTCAGAGCTCCCTGTAGCATCTAAGGTCATGATTGGGAACACAACAGGAGGGTGATGGGAGTCTCTCCTTTTGTTGTCCTAGCTGCCATCTTGCACAGTGACTTCTCAACCCCCTGACATCAATAAGATAAACACATAGAATTATTCAGAGGTGAAAGTGTTAATATTTAACATCTTAAACTGGGGGTAGGCATTCTCTAACAGCACACAAATAATGCTGCAGAACAAAACCAGGAATTTCAATAAAGCTTTTCTTACGTTTTCAGCAACAAGAGGCATTTAGAGGCAAAGGAATATCTGGCTTGGCTTTTAGTCAAAGGGGGTGGTTTACCAGCTCTCCACAGAGAAATTTTTACAAATCTACTGACTTTGACCAATGCAATGAGAAGGACTTGCTGTCTCATGCAGGGCCATTCCAATGAGATAGTGTGGTACCATCTTGTGTCTGAATATTTCCTGAAAGGAAGGGGCCTGTACAAGAAGCCCATTGTATAAATGAGGAAGCTGATATGCCAGTGCTACATATTTCATCCCCTGTGGCTCAACCACAGGCTGAATCCCTCTTCAAGAGTCTTGGGAGAAGAAAATTAGCCAATTGCCCTCTCTTCCTTTCAACTGCAGAGAGTGGAGGCCCATAAAAAGAAGGAAATCAGGAATAAATCAGTGAAAATTGCTCCTAATCCCAATCAGGGGTAGAAAAGCAGGTGACTTGATTTCTGCAAGATCAGTTTGATGAAAGAGCAGGGGCTTAGATTTAACAATAACAGCTACCATTTATTAATGCCTTTTTATGTTCCAGGAGGGGCCTTAATCTACTAACAGTTTATAATCCTTTTATGAGGTAAGTAGTCATGGTCCCATTTTATGGCATGGGAAACTAAGGCTCAAGAAGTTAAGCACTTTGCCTCAGTCCAGGAACAGGAAAGGCTGGACTCAGACACACACAGGCTGCAGCATGAGGTCCCAGGATCTTGTAACCCTTCCCGCTGCTCCCTCTCCCCTTCTCTGCTAACCCTTCATGCTCTGTCCAAGGTCTCTTTGGCCTCAAAGTTGAAGCTCATGTTGGAATTCCATCAACTTCCCAGGCCTGCAATCCCAGGGAATAGCTGAGAGCATTGACATTTTAATAGTCAAAGGGCAACTTTTGGGGAAGAAGAAACTCTTTTGTTCTCAATTCACTTTCAAATCTGAGGGCTATGGCTACAGAAAAATATCTGAAGGGTGCCACAAGCTAGAAGAAAGGCCAAGAGCTCACCTGTAGTCTAATGAGGGATTCTCCTGAATGGGAGAGTGGAAGGAAGTCATGGCGTTTGTTTTTGTTTTTGTTTTTGTTTTTGTTTGGGGGGTGAGGGTGGCCCCTGATCAGGTCTACGCCCCAGGAGAAGTCCTGGAGAGAGGAACCTTGGGCAGTGAAGGGAAGAACAGCGGGCGGTGCAAACACAGTGGGGCTAAGGAGCCTTTCGCCTGGATGGGGCCGAGGAAGTGGCACGTGACGGTGTAAATAAGGATGCTGACGGGGAAGTGAGAGGACAGCAGGTGACTCCGAAGTGGAGACTCTTGCTTGAGATTTTAGAAGCAACTGGTAATCCCTGAGGGTCCTGAGGAGGGGAAATGACGTACGCCGAAAACCAAGGGGACTGGGTCCCGGGACGCCTTCGCAGGGCGCACAGTGCAGCGGGGCGGGAGGATAGGCGGCGCCTGGGACGCACCTGGCTCAACGGCGTCGTGACACGTGGGCGGCACTGTGACCTTCTCGCTCCACAGTCCCCACGCAGCCTCTTCAGGCCACCACCGAGACGCCAGTTGTGCGAGCAAATCTGTAGCATGTCCGCAGCCTCTTAAAAATAGGGAGGTATGTTTAGCATTCAAACCCTGGTACTGATGCCACTCGGAGCAAACCAGTCATTGATAACCTGGGTGGGGGCGCGGGGGGGGGGGAGGCAGTGATTGATGGGGAGCCGGCAGGCTTAGCTCGTTGGTGTTTGAAACGCTGACCTGGGCACTCCTCACCCAACCGGGCACACTCCCTCCGCGGGCAGGCCAGCACCAGGCCTTTCCGGGAGAGACACCGTGCTTCCGATGGGAGGGCAGGGGGCTGAGGGGCGGCTGGAACCCACCTCGGTGGAAAGCCGGAATGCCAAGGTGCGGGGCTAGTCTTCCCCAGTGAGGCAGCGCCTCGGGCCGCGAGGATGTTCCTGTGGCGCCACCTAGTGTCCGAGGCGCAGACGACGCCCTGCCGAGGGCTGCAAGAACAGGCTGAGACCAGTCCTGGGACCTCAGACTCAGGCCCAGTCTTGAATGGGCCCAGCATCATGGTAGGGGTCTCCTGCATGTGGACCAATGACACTCCCCCACCGGGAAATAAGCCTCCTAGATCCCTGTTCCTGCTGCCACCAAACCTAAATTTTAAAAATTTGCCAGAATGAGCGGAAGAAATGACATTCCCTTTCTGTGAGACGTCCATGAGGTTATGTCTGGTTTTTCCTAAATACAATGGCAAGTCGATTATTAATTCATCCAGAAATATAGATGCTGTCATCGTATAAACATGAGTCCCCGAGCAGAACTGAGCTTCAGACTATCTGGAGGTGTAGTGTCTGAGAAACACTGAACTAGAACTTTGAGTGGGACAAATAATCTACTTTTTATTTACTGGTAAATTGAAGGCTTCCTGAGAAAAATATTCTCCCGTGTAATGGAAAGAATAAAGAGGACACTAGAGTTCTGGCATTGGCTTAGCTCCCAGCTGTCTGTGTGACCTTGGCCAGGAGGAGACAGTTTTTGATTCTCCCCAAAATGCTGTGAGACCCAGATTATTATTTCCATGTGATAGATGAGAAATTGGGGCTCCAGGAGTTTACAAGGTCAGCAGCCACACCAAGCTTCAAACCCACATCTGCCCAGCTCTTTTTCAGGCATGTTCCTCTGACATGGAATTCCTCTGTACTTTGGCTTATTTGTTTGCAACCTGAAAGGGCTGTACCAACTGGTCACTCAGTCCGATCCAGATACAGCAACTGTGATTCTAAGGTTTCACTGGTCCCTTAAAACCTAGTTTTAGTGCCCACAAACCCCGTGGTGATAACAAAAGAGTCTTTAAAAAGGATTTATCCACCCATAAAAACCATTGGATTTTATTTTCGGCTATGGGCAAAAGAACACCAAAACAAATGTGTTGGAACATCAAATCTCCTTTAAAATTTAGGACAGTGAGGAAAAAGCAGAAAATCTGCACAGGGCAAGGACTGTGGAGTCAGAGTTGGTGGCTGAAACCAGACTACAGGGCACTGCTTATCTGGAACCACTGACCTCCCAGGGGATAATTGCCTTCTGACAATTGTTTAGACTTGATAAACACATGAAATCAGGCAGCCAACGGTTTATCTGGCTACCAGTTCAGATCTGGACAGAGCTAGATGAAGGAGTCATGCACATTTGCAATAACCTCAAAGATAAAACCTTCCTATCTGAAGCAGTTTATCTGCCCTTCAGGGGTCATGCTGCCTAGTAACTGCCACCTCTGAAAGAAGGAAGGGGTAGACAATTCAGCAGAGGGCTCAGAGTAGGCCTCACTTGTCTCAAACCTTCTCTCCCTGTTCAGACAGGTCCCCTGCCTGAGAGCAAAGAGGTCATCTGCCTTTGTCTGGAAACTCAGAGGAAAAATGTTGGCAAAGAAAGTGAAGAACTCAGCAACTAGACCCCAAAACAAGGTCACCTAACCCTGAGATCACTTTTTTTCCTCAAGGGCTCTTCCTCTACATATAGGAACAAGCTGAAGGGCCTTCAGCCCCCACCTTCCACTCTCTGGCACAGATAACATCATGAACTACAGCTCAGAGGATTCTGGACCGTGTTGGGTCACAGGCTCATCATATTACAAAAAGCAAGTTAAAATGTGGGCCCTACCACAGTTACCTCAACTCTAAAATCAGTGGTTTAGCTAAATACTCTAAGGCTCTCCAGGGTTATTTTATAGACCTGAATCAAACCAGCAGGACCCCATTATGGTTTACGAAAGGCCAGAGGTTTCACTAAGAACCATCTCCCTTACTATGTTCTTCCTCTGCCTCTTTGTCTTTCACCAGACACCTCTCTTTCATCCCTGGCCACACCCCATCATTCTCAGGCTCCTTCCCACAGTAAACAACTGGCTCCACCAGGCTGGCTAAGGAACTCAGAAGAGACCCTCACCTCATAAAAGAGCCCCCACTGGCAGGATCATGGAGCACTTCCCTTGGGGTCATTGGCATGCCCTTCCTCTTCTGTCTTCAGAAGTGAAGCCAGGCTGGGGATGTAGCTCAGTGGTAGAGTGCTTACTCTACCATCCATGAAGCCCTGGGTTCCATCCTTAGCTCTAGGAAAAGAGGGAAAAAGTGAAGCCTTCTGTTGCTCACTCTTCTACCTTCCCATTGCCAGCAGAATCTTCTACTTTCAAAATGTTCTGTTGGGTGATGATGGGGGGTTTTCCCTAGAAGATCACTGGAGGTCAACTTCTGATTAACCCCCAAGCACATCTACCCTATTCCTCCAACTCTGGAGCAGTTGCTCCCATCAGCAAAGCAATTGGCTCAACAGGACAACAACCAAGGGTTATCTTAGACTGCTCTAAAGCCCTCACCTCACACCATCGTTTTCTCTCTAACCCTTCA
>PVHX01008030.1:9292-73086 GCA_004024805.1 Geosciurus inauris
CCCCATGTGCTGGGGACTGAACCCAAAGTCTCGCAAATGCTAGGCAAACGCTCTAACTCTGAACTATATCCCCAGCCCTGGAAAGCCCCCCTCCCTTTTTTTTTTTTTTTTTTGCCTCTACTTGTCCAACTTCAGCTTATTCTTCCAAGCCCCAGGTATAATGTTTCCTTGTCCATGAAGCTTTCTCTGATCCCAGTCAAAAGTAATCCTCTCGAACTCCATTGCACTTTCTCTTGGGATACTTAACACATTGTCTTGTAGGGCTGTTTGCATGTGGCATATGTTACCTCCCCAAGGAGGTTTGTTACCTCCCCAAGGTTTGTCTCCCCAAGGAGACAAACTGCTCCTTGAAAGCTGCGTTCTAGTTTTACCCATCACTGTAATACCCACACAGCAGTCACATACCTCCACACAGCAGGAGCTCAGTTTATAGTTCATCGGATGAATTGTCAGTCACCTTGAGAGTGTCTTTATTTTATATGATCTTTTCAACCATATAAGCAACTGTTATCTATAAGGGCTATAGAATGAGCTGTGCTGTGAAACCCAAAACACCTCACCCCATGTTGATATAGTTAGAAAGTTTATGGTCTGAGAAAATCCATGCCTTTTAAACCTCAGAGGGCAGGTGTATTAACAAACTACAGAATTTTCAAATAAATGAAGAATTCCATTACCTCACTATTGCTGTTGATGAATTGGCCTCTGACGACACTTAAGCATCAAAACACACAGTGTCTTTTCAGGTGAGAGGCTGACATGAGTGATTTGATTAACTTTTAGAAAAGTCCTGTGAGAAAGGACTGTTGAACTTTCCCCAATTTGTTTCTGCCTTGAATATGTCCTATATCGTATAAAATAGACCAGTCTTTTTTCATAACTTGTTTCATTATTGTCTCAAAGTGTTATTTCTTAGACACTAATTGGGTTCAAGTTTAGAAATTTAGAGGTTACAAGTAAAGAATTGTAACATTGAATCACACTAGAGATCAGGTAGTCAGCCTTTTGTGAGTGTGCTCCCAACAAACATTTATTCAGTAGTGGATAAGTACTTTTTTGAGGTCAGTCATTAATTCTATCATCAAGTTTTTATTTTTATTTTTTTTTTATGGTATTGGTGATTGAACCCAGGGACACTTAACCACTGAGCCACATCCCCAGCCCTTTTTATTATTTTATTTTTTTGGTACTGGAGATTGAACTCAGGGGCACTCAACCACTGAGCCACATCCCCAGCCCTATTTTTTGTGTTTTAAGTAGAGACAGGGTCTCACTGAATTGCTTAGACCCTTGCCATTGCTGAGGCTGGCTTTGAACTCGCGATTCTCCTGTCTCAGCCTCCCGAAGTGCTGGGATTACAGGCTTGTGCCACCGCGCCTGGCTTATTATTTTCATTTTTTAAAAATTTTTTTAGTTGTGGATGGACACAATACCTTTATTTTATTTATTTATTTTTATGTGGTGCTGAGGATCGAACCCAGTGGCTCATACTTGCTAGGCTTAGACAAGTGCTACCACTGAGCTACAACCCCAGCCCCTTATTTTTTATTTTAAGACAGGGTCTCACTGAGTTGCTGAGGGTCTTGCTAAGTTGCTCAGGCTACCCTTGCACTTGCAATCCTCCTGTCTCGACATCCCAAGTCACTGGGAATATAGGCATGAGCCACCATGCTTAGCTATCATTCAAATCTTATTGTTCATTGTTGAATAAATCTTTCTCCCTCAATGGCCCATCTCTTGGTTTTAATTCAAACTCTTGGATAAACAGTGTAATCACTATAATCTCTATAATGTTTAAGGCCCCTCTCCTATTTTTCTCCAAGTTAGATGCCTTCTTATCTTTCATCTCTTCCTCTTCTCTCTCTTTAAATTTTATTTTATTTTAAATTGACACATAATTGTACATATTTAAGGGGTATAATGTGATATTTTGATACGTTACATTATATAGTAATCAAGTCAGAATAATTAGCATATTCATCACCTCATATACTATTTCTTCAGGATAAGAACATTCAAAATCTCTCTTCTAGGTGGTTGGAATATGTAATACATTATTGTTAACTGTGGTCACCCTATTGTGCAGTGGAACACCAGAACCTTTTCTTCTCATCTAACTGTATCCTCTTGTCTCTTAAAATATAATGTTCAAAACTGTAGTCAGTAGATTCTACTATTCCAAGTAGATTCTGATCTGTGCTAAGTAGAACCAAAGTCTTACTTTTCACATTGATGATATAGTTCTACTGCTATATTTAAAATTAATTTAATTTGGGAGGCAACATCATCATCCTCTTGATTCCCATTGAGTGTGGTCAACTTAACCTTTTTTTTTTTTTAAATATTTATTTATTTTTTTAGTTGTAGGTGGACAGAATATCTTTATTTTATTTTTATGTGGTGCTGAGGATTGAACCCAGTGCCTCACGCATGCTAGGTGAGCACGCTACCACTGTGCCATAACCCCAGCCCCTCAACTTAACCTTTTAAGACGTTTTCATATGTAGGTAGTTGTGTCTCATCTATCCTTGTACCTCTGCAGTTGTTCTTTGGTTCTCTTGTTAGATTCAGCCATTGACACAGCCTTGTTGAAATATTTTTGGCTCATGTTAGATCCTCTAGTGTATTTGTTTTTCTGCCCAGCTTCTTGTCATTTGGCAATTTCATAAATATGTTTTCTTTCTCCATCTTAGTCATGAACAGAGATGTTTAGGCAGGCCAGGCTGGAATCATTCCATTGTACCACACTGTTACTAGTAGATTTTATTGGAAAGGATTAATTGCATTTGGAGAGAGATTTGTCAGTTTAGACTGAGCATTCCATAATTATAGCAGGAGTTGTCTTTTAGGTGACTGGTCTATTGTAGCTATTAATAATTAATGACAGACAGTAGAAATCAGTATGGTTATAAGATTAGGAACCACTCTGAGAAGTTGATGATCTTGCTTATATTCTTACATATAATTAAATATAATATTTATTAGTTAATAAAATATAACTTTTATATTCATATATGAGGTCCTAAGCAGAGAACCCTCTTCTTAGGCTGTGTGGCATAGGGAAAGGGCCCTAAACTTGGCCTTGTTATATTTATTAATTTATTTATTCAGCACATATCCATTGAATGTCTTCTACACTTTAGCCCTGGAGAGTACAATATCGAAAAAAGCCAGGCTTGATCTTTGCCTTCAGTGGAACTTATATCTAGTGGGTGAAACGATTTAATACTTTAAAAAACGTAATTATAATACCTTCTGTAATCTATGTTCTAGACAAGTGTTATCTAACAGAAAAATAATGCAAGCTATATCTATAATTTAAAATTTTGTAGTAGCTACATTTTTTTTTTTTTTTGGTTACCAGGGATTGAACCTAGGGGTGCTTAACCACGGAGCCACATCCCCAGCCCTTTTTTATATTTCATTAGAGACAGGGTGTTGCTGAGTTGCTTAAGGTCTCGCTAAGTTGCTAAGGCTGAGTTTGAACTCAGGATCCTCCTGCCTCAACCTCCTGAGTTGCTGGGATTACAGGTATGTGCCACCACACATGGCTGCATTTTTAAAAGCAAAAAGAAACAAATGAAATAATTTAATAATAGATTTTACTTAACTCATCTGAAATATTATTTCAACATGAAAACAATAAAAAAATTGGATATTTTATATTCTTTTTCTTGAACTAAATCTTTGAAGTCTTTGGACTAGTTACATTTAAAGTGCTCAATAGCCACAGATTTCTAGTGGCTACTGTAAGGACAGCATTGTTCTTTACTCAGTAAATACATGACTTTGTGGTGTCAGGCAAATTACTCTTCTTTAGGACTCCTATTTCTGTCAGTAAAATGAAGAGTTTAAATTTGCTTATTGTCTCACAACTAAGTGTGGTCTCTTCCATGTGTGTGGGACCCTTCTGAGGTGCTCTAAAATAATCCATATTGATCTGAGTGATGCTTTCATGAGTAATAGTGTATAAAAATTCATCAAGCTGTACACTTAAGGTTGATATATTTTATAATGTCTGCATTGTACCCGAATAAACATTTTTTCAAAAGATCACTTCCAGTTTCTTGATTCAGTGTCCTTTGCTAAAATCACACTGATGAAAATGTAAGGTGTGAACAATGTCAAGCAGCCTCTCTATGTCTTCTTCCCACCAGGATGTGTCTCGTCCGAATGAAGCAGGAAGGCCGGAGTGGGAAGTATATGTGTCGTATCATAGTTCATTTTATGTGGGAAGATGTTGAGCAGCGTGGCAGAGTCATGGGGGTAAGTGCTTGCTACCAGATCTGGACCTGACAACTCTGGTGAGGGATTGCCTGACTGGAGTGTGGGGTTTTATCTGTTTTAGAATGGCCTTGCTTTTGGATTTCTGTGAAATGCTGCCTGATGTCAAGAGGCAGTTCAGCTGGTGTCATTTTTTTCTACCTCTATTGAGACTGACACACCACAGGTACTTTATGTGTTTGTACACGTTATTGTGGTTTGTCAGTGTGAGGACGTGCTGAGTATGGAGAGGGGCTACCTAGGCCAAATCATGGTGATAGAAGGGATGGAATTTGTGAAGTTAGGGAATCAAAGACTAATCCAGTTTAAGGACACTTGGCTTTTGAAACTACTGTAATATTTGAACCAGTTTTGATATAAAGATCATGGTATAGAGCCGGGCGTGGTGGCGCAAGCCTGTAATCCCAGCACTTAGGGAGGCTGAGACAGGAGAACCGCGAGTTCAAAGCCAGCCTCAGCAACTGAGAGGCGCTAAGCAACTCAGTGAGACCCTGTCTCTACAGAAAACACAAAATAGGGCTGGGGATGTGGCTCAGTGGTCGAGTAACCCTGAGTTCAATCCCCAGCACCAAAAAAGAAAAAAAAAGAAAAGTCATTCATGCTCGTAGAATAAAAACAAGCGGTAGAAAGTGCTTAATGTAAAAAACAAGTGTCTTTTTCTTAGTTCTACTCCCCAGAAGTAACCATGGTTCAGAATTGATGTATATTCTTCTAGTGTTTGCTATACAAATACAAATATATAAATGTATATTCTTTTAATGTAACGCAGATGGGCTTGTACTATGTACTCTGTTCTGAATCTTGGCTTTTTTCACTAATATGTATTAGATATGTTTTTACTTTACACTTAATTTTTAAACTCAAAATGCTTTAACTAAGGCTAAAATTTCTTTAATCATCAATCTCAATCCTGGCCATTTATCTCCTTCCAAGAAGTAACCACCATTTCCATTTTGGTGTGTGTATATATATATATATATATATATATATATATATATATATATATATATTTTTTTTTTTTTTTTTTTTGTACCAGGGATTGAACTCAGGGGCACTCAACCACTGAGCCACATCCCCAGCCCTATTTTGTGTTTTATGTAGAGACAGGGTCTCCCTGAGTTGCTTAGCGCCTCGCTGTTGCTAAGGCTGGCTTTGAACTTGCTATTCTCCTGTCTCAGCCTCCCAAAGTGCTGGGATTACAGGCATGCGCCACTGCGCCCGGCTTGGTGTATATCTTTTAAGACTCTTTCCTATGCTATCTATAGAAAATATATAGTGTGTGGGTGTGTTTTCTTTATGTACTTATATGCAACTTTCTTTCCATGCTGCATATTTTACTTCTATTTATTGTAACTATTTTTACACACTCCTGTGCTATTGTCTGTTGGCATTTTGTGCTTATTCTGTGTGTAAAATTGTAGTCTTTGAGACTACATCATGGAAGGGATGGTTGTTTCTTGGGAACCTAGGTTATGGGATTTTTCAGATTCTCATGTCTTTGAAGGAGCTGCATCTATAGGAAGCATGGCAAACATGGGTTTGCCTGAGTATTTTCATTGACATTTACATGCCATTCCCTGGGACAACAGATGATTAACATTTTCCATTCATCCTTAGAAAATGGTAACACATATCAAAGTTTTAACTGCTATAATCATCATCATTGTCATCATCATTATCATTTTGAAATCAGTGTTGAACTCTCTTTGTAATTGTCTTTGGTTCCATTTTCATTTTTCTCATGGTTGTACCTGTCAGCTCTATTGGCTGTTGAATGAGATCAGCAACCTTTAAGCTATTCATGCAGCTGACTGTTCCACATGCCCTCAAGTACTCAGTACACAGTTCTGTGGCAGTAGACAGTGGACATAGGGTGGTGTTGGCAGTCTCAAAGCATCCTATTTAATGTTGACCAGTGATACCCTCTGGCCAGCCAAAGCCTTGGCTCACTACCAGCCACTTGGTCATGCAGTAGCTCTTCTATTAGTGAACTTGTTTTTTTTATCACTGTTGACTAAACTCTGCTGGAAGTTGGGCCACTGGAGCCATGTGGGCCACAGCTGTCCCATCTTGAATAGCTTAGTAAGCCATAAATTGCTGACTCCTGGACCACAGGAATCTTTTCATTGTCTCCCACTTCCATGAATTTCCTTCTGGACTTTCATATTTCTCTCTATCACAATATTCAACACTTTGAGCCCTCTCCTGTGTTACTTTTATGTAATGTCCCTTCTATTTAACTGTAGGCTTTATAAAAGCCGAAAGCTTTCTTACTCAGTTTTTTGCTTATGCAGTAAACATGAATGAATATTTGTCAGAATGAATGATTAAATTGAACTTCTGCCTCTGGAATTCTGTTTTTTTGTTTGTTTTTGTTTTTGTATCTTTATTTTATTTATTATTTTTATGTGGTGCTCAGGATCGAACCCAGTGACTCATGCGTGTGAGGCAAGCGCTCTACCACTGAGCTATACCCCTAGCCCTTGGAATTCTGTTTTAAAGTCACCTTATTTATCAGATAAATCAGGCTTGATTTATTAGTCTCTGGTCCAGTTGTACGTCAGTGAAGTCCTACAGGAATTAGCATGCCCCCATTTTAACCAGCCATTTTTTCTTTCTATTTGCATTGTTCTAAATAGGTTGCTGCCCTAAAAAGAAGTGTTTTAGATCAGTTTCATCAGTCTGTTTCTCAGACTTTAATGTGCCTATAGTTCACCTGAGGATCTTTATTTAAATTAAAATACAAATTCTGAGCCGGCCGTGGTGGCTCACGCTTATAATCCCAGCACTTTGGTAGGCTGAGACAGGAGAATCGCGAGTTCAAAGCCAGCCTCAGCAATGGCAAGGCACTAAGCAACTCAGTGAGACTCTGTCTCTACATAAAACACAAAATAGGGCTGGGGATGTGGCTCAGTGGTCGAGTGCCCCTGAGTTCAATCCCTGGTACCAAAAAAAAAATACAGATTCTGATTCAATAGGTTTTGCGGAGTCAGAGAGGTGATTTTTTTTTTTTTTTTTTTTTTTGTACTGGGAATTGAACCTAGGGGCGCTCTACCACTGATATATACTGCCCACCCCATCCTTTAAAAAAATAAAAAATTGAGGCAGACAGAATCTTGCTAGGTTGCTGAATCCTCCTGCCTCAGCTTTCTGAGTTACTGGGATTATAGGTCTGTACCTCCACACCTAGCTGAGAGTCTACATTTCTAAAAAGCTTCCAGGTCGTGCCAATGTTGCTAGTCGTACAGGATCAGGGAGGAGGCAGCCACACTATGAATGTTAAGGTTGTAGGTGATTCCCGTAGTACAGGTTCTTAAACTGCCTTCATGAAGAGAAATGCCCAAGCCCTGATTTAGTTACAAAGACCATAAATAAAAGACAATGATTTAAAAATAATGATTTGGAAGAGTTTTTACCGTTATTTTTTTTCTATTATAATTGACTTGATCCCGCCCTTTCCAACCTCGTGGTGTAAACAGACACCCTTTGTGTAGGCAAGGCAATTGTACATTAGCCATGTCTGAGTTGTGTGTGTGGAGAGAGAATCTCAGTCTTCTGTCAGTATTACAACCTGAAGAAATGGGACATGCGGCTGGAGAAAAGTAGTAGATAACATGGAGCCAGTCTGGCCTGGTATTCACCTTGACTGGTAAATCTTTCCTCTTTGTATCTTCTATGCCTCAGTTTCTTCATTAAAAAAAGAAAAGTGGCAGGTGGTGATGGGTCCAACTACATGATTTCCAAGTTTCTTTTCAGCTTTGAAAGCCTATGATTTGAAGATGGTAATTTGCAAATCTATCTCTGTTATTTGGCATCTCAGTTGGAAGAAAACTCATATAACAAGTAAAATTTATAAAACAGATTAATGTGTGGTGATTCTTCTCCTGTGAAAGAATTCTTAGAGGCCATTACTTTGAGCAGATTGGTGTGGGTAAGATCTAGAACCATGAGAGCCAATGACGAACTGATGAATCAGGAATTTGAATCAAGAACTCCTTCAAAATTAGAATCTGGTCAAGAATCCCTTTGACATTAGAGTTCTTTTTTCACATAGGTGGGAAAACTTTCATTTTACCAAAGTTTGCTTTTTATCAGCTTTTTAGGAGCCCAACTATTGCAAAAATGGGGCAGACTCATATATTATCAGTAAAGCTGGTATAAAAAACAAATGTTAAGTTTGAGGTTTCAAAAATCACATCAATAATTTAGAGTGTTCTAACTTTTTTAAAAAAACATTATTTGGGATTTAAACATATAAATTAGCTGTGGAAATAAAGTTCATTATATCACCTCATCTGGTCTTGTTTTATTTCATTAACTGGTTCTTAAAAACCTTTGTGAGCTGAGTTGCAGCTGAAGAGGTTGAAGACCATTTTTCCTTGGGCTCTTGCCGCACTCCTGAGTGTTGGTAAGAGTAAGAACTAAGACTTGACACAGCTGTAAAAACAGACAGCGTCTTTGGCCTCAGCACATTCTCCTGGTGCAAGCAGATTTCAGATGTAAATTTCACTCTCTGCTTCTCCTACTAATGAAGTAAGTTTCTTTTGCTGGGTTTGCAGCCAGGTGTGTCCAGTCTTGTGGCTAACCGGGGCGCTTTACTTAATTTTTCCATTTGTGACATTTCAACCAAACTTAAAAAACAAACATAAAAATTAGCTCAAGGCAGTGGCTCAAAGTGTTAATGGTAACCTTAGGCTGGCTAAACGACTTCCTCCCAGTTTTGCTCTGCCAGACATCTCCACCTTGTGGCTTACAATGAGCACGTTTAAGCTTTCCAAACCATGGAGGCAGACGTGGGAAGGGGTGGGAGTGAGCTATAGTTAAGAAATTCCAATTTATCCCATCAGTGGTCCCTGGCATGCTGGTTGCCTCAGCAAGACTTCGGATGATTTCTTGATAGTAGTGTGACAGAATAAGAATGAACCTCCTTTCTTCTCGTGGTCTCCTGCTCTCACCATAGCAGAGCTGCTTGATGGAATGGTGCAGAGGGAAGAGGTGCTGGAGCTGTGGGCTAAACTGGACTCCTTTGTTAACTTCTTAGCTTTTCAGAACCAGTGTTTTGCATTGCAAGGTTCTCAGTGATCACACCCCAGACTACCTCTCCAAATTCATGTCTCCTAGTTGTTGAACCTTAAATATGTGAAACTTTCTAGCAATGTGCCTGGCACTTAGTGAGCACTCAGTGAACATCACGTTCCATCCTTGCTTTGCCTACTCTTCCCTCCAACCAGTCCGAATGTCTTGCTGTTCCTGTCTTGTGTCTTTCTTCATTTGGTGCGTACACCTAGACTGCCCTAATGTTCCAGCCCCCCCAATGCCTTCACCAAACTAGAAACCAGTCCCAGTTTCCCTTAGCTGCAAGTATTGTAATAATTTTCATGTACCTTTCCTCAGGCACTTACTCTGTTTTTTTATCATGATCATTCATGTATGTTGATAGTCTTCCAGGTGAATTCCTGGGGACATGATCACATGTATCCCTCTTTGTATATTCCAAAGTACTTATAATTGCCTCTTAGCTGGGCTGAATAGGTGCGCAGTAAATAGCTAAAGAATGAAAGACGATAGTTTGGAGGCCCAGAATAAGTATTGAAAAAAGTGGGGCAGAGATATATCCTTTTTATTCTGAGGATATGTTTGCTGTGTTAGTCTTAAATATTGGGGGAAAAAAGAAACAAGAAACCATTTCCTTTACCAACAACTTTACTGTTCTGTTTTTATTTTTCCTCCCATTCTTTCCCATTTTCTGATGTAATTATTTGATTCTTTAAAAAACAAACAAACAAAAAAACAGTTTAGGTGGGCATAGTGGAGCATGCCTGTAATCCTAGCTACTCTGTAGGCTGAGACAGGAGAATTGCAAATTTCAGGCCAGCCTGGGCAACTTAGGTAAACCTTGTCTCAAAAGATAAATAGGGGGGCTGGGATTGTGGCTTAGCGGTAGAGCGCTTGCCTTGCAGGCGTGAGGCCCTGGGTTCGATCCTCAGCACCACATACAAAGCAATAAAATAAAGACATTGTGTCCATCTATAACTAAAAAAAAAAAAAAAAAAAAAAATTAAAAAAAAAAAAAAGATAAATAGGAAGGGCTGGAGATGTAGCTCAGTTGGTAGAGTGCTTGCCTTGCATGCACAAGGCTCTAGATTCAATCCCCAGCACCACCAAAAAAAAAAAAGGATCCCAGTGGCTTAGGAGACTCAGGCAGGAGGATTGCACATTCAAAGCCAGCCTCAGCAACTTAGTGAGGCCCTAAGCAACTTGGTGAGACCCTGTCTCTAAATAAAATACAAAAAAAGGCTGGGGATGTGACTCAGTGGTTAAGCATCCCTGGGTTCAATCCCCAGTACCGATAGATAGATAGATAGATAGATGATTTAATTAAAAGGATTGGGGATGTAGCTCAGTGATAAAATGCCGTGGGTTCAGTCTCTAATACAATCCCCAGTACCGATAGATAGATAGATAGATAGATAGATAGATAGATAGATAGATAGATAAATGATTTAATTAAAAGGATTGGGGATGTAGCTCAGTGATAAAATGCCGTGGGTTCAGTCTCTAATACTGAGAGAAAAAGTTTATACATAGAATGTGTTTCTAAACTAGGCTTTAAATCTTAACAAAAGCTTTAGTTTTTGTGAAAATTTCCTTCAAAGTCTCCAAAATTCCCTCCTCTCTCTTCCCCCATAAAAGTCTTCGAATAGGGGCTGGGGTTATGGCGCAGTGGTAGCGTGCTCGCGTAGCACGCGGGAGGCACTGGGTTCGATCCTCAGCACCACATAAAAATAAAATAAAGATATTGTGTCCACCTACAACTAAAAAATAAATATTTAAAAAAAAAATCTTCGAATAGGGGGCTGGGGCTATGGCTCAGCGGTTGAGCGTTTGCCTCGTATACTTGAGGCACTGGGTTCGATCCTCAGCACCACATAAAATAAATAAAGATATTGTGTTCGTCTACAACTAAAAACAAAATATTTTTTAAAAAAATCTTCGAACAGTATTGGAGGTGTAGCTCAGTGGTAGAGCACTTGCCTGGCATACAGGAGGCCCAAGGTTTGATCCTCAGCAATTCACACATGCGTGCATGCACACCCCCCTCCCCCACACAAAGATCTTCAACAAAACTTTTACCACGAGGTACAAATTTTGCTATCTGTAGGTCAGAATTAAAACTCACTGTCAGCCTGGCATTGTGGTGTACACTTGTAATCCTGTGGCTCAGGAGGCTAAGGCAGGAGGATCGTGAGTTCAAGCCAGCTTCAGCAACTTAGCGAAGTGCTAAGCAACTCATTGAAACCCTGTCTTTAAATAAAGTACAAAAAAGGGCTGGGCATGTGACTTAGTGGTTAAGTGCCCCTGAGTTTAATCCCCAGACCAAAAAAAAGAAAGCAAGCCACCTCATTGTCAAAGGTATTTTTGTTGTGCTGGGGATTGAACCAGAGCCTTGGTCACACTAGGCAAAAAGATACTGGTTTTAAAGACAAGGACTGTGATAAAGGTGTAGTTTTTGGGTCCATACGTATGAACTGTGTGAGTGTAAATAAAGAACAATCCTTTGTGCTCAAGGCCATGAAAACAAGAATATGTGTTTGTTCTCAGATATCAATAGTTCTTTTGAAAGCTTTAAATGGCCTGAATGGTTGGAGTGGATACACAGGAGAAAGCTTAATTCTTACAAGGCAAAGTAATTCCATTTTGGAATTGGCTCATGAATTTAAGTTGAGTCCAACTGAAGATGTACCTCTAGTGGATGCATTCCTTTCTCTATACAAAGTTTCCTACCCCCAGGCCTTAAGATGTGACAAGAGAGCATGGAGTAGATGTTTAGGCAGTTTCCTGACTGACCAGATGCCTGGGTGCAGGCACCTGGGTTTCCAGTCTCATGGCTCACTCACCTGTCCTTCTGAGTGGCTTGCTGGACTCACTCCCCTAGGGGGGTGTCCCTGAAAGAGAAGCGATAAGCATGAAACTCCCCATGCTCTTGATCATTTATCTCATGGCATGTTTTTACCTTCAGTTGTAGTGAGTTCCTGAAGTCTACTTTGTCTTTTTATTCCTACAGTACCTGAAACGGAGCTTTGTACATACTAGATGTTTAGTAGATTTTTCTCAACTGAATAAGTAAATGAGTGAATTTAATTCTCTTTTGTTGTCTTCATTTTGTCTCATAGAATTTCTGTAGGAAAAAGACAGTGACCTAATTCCATTGTTCAAACCCCTGGCTGCATTGGGGCACTCACACTGTCTTGCCTTTCCATAATGCCCTGCCTTAAAGACTCCTCTTTCTGAGTGTTCCCAGTTCAGCTCATTCTTTCAGAACAGGTTACCTCTCCTTCCCCTCCCATTCCTCTTGCCTTTGGTCTCTACGGGTCTCTAGATTTGTGTTGACATCCTTTGTTTAATAAGCATAACACAACTTAGAGCTTAATGCATGGGAGTGGGGCTCACAGCCTAAACATTTTCCAGTTTACCTTTCAGGGTCACTAATGCTTCTCTCAAATTTTACTCAGGAGGCAGGGGACAAATAGCTCCATGAAACTGTTCTTCCTGTCTCACTTCTGATGCCATCAATCCAGTCCCCAAGCTGTAATGCTTAAAGCCATTCTCAACTTCTGCCTCATCCTCTGCATCCACTTGGCCTTGCTGAAAATATCTCCAGGGTTTATCCTCTCCTCTGTTCCATTGCTACACTTTAGTCATCTCTCCTTTATTGCAAGTAGGTTCCAAATGAATTCTTGGCCATTACTCACTCTAGGGTACTCTCCCGCCATATAACTGACTAAATCTCACATCCAATCAGGTCCCTCTCATTTTGGAAACACCTGAGGACTCTCATCACATATAGGACAGAATTAAAGCTTCTTGGCAATGTATATAGAATCCTTTGTAAGTATATGAGAATGTGCTTGTTCTTAGAAGATACACACTGTAGTAGTATTAGATACACACTATAGTATTTAGGGTAGAATGTTTTGATATCTGCAAATTCAAATGGTTTAGCAAAATAAAATGAGTATGTGGACATACAGAGATAAAGCAGCTGTCACAATATATTAACGATTATGAATCTAAAGATTAAACACGTTTTTGTTATGTTGTTACATCTTTTTTAAAAATTAGAGCAAAAAGAAATAGTCATGCTCTGATTCCAGTCCACCTTTCTAGTCTAATCTCCAACAATCTGTTACCACTCCACCCCCAGAGAAAAATATTTGCATGTGCGCACACACACACACATTGCACTCATTTTAGAATTATATTGATGCCATGGTGTGGCACATTGGCTTGTGCTTCTACGCTTTTTGTTTATGCTATTCTCTCTGTCTAAAGTGGTCTTATCCCATCTCCTCTGCTCATAGTGCTGTTAGACACAGCTGGATAGTGTCTCCTCCAAGATACTTCCCAGCACTTGCCAATAATGATAGTATGTTTGCCACTCCCCTCTCTTTATTGCTGCAACACTCTGTACAGACTTCGAGATATAGCTTACTGTGGTGTTCTGTAATTACTGGTTTATGTAGGTCACTTGCATTAGATGGGACAAGGATCCTGGGATCCCTGGTGTTACATGCAGCTTGAGTAATATAATTACTACTCAGTTACCTGTTGGATGAACACAGGTACTTGGCTTCTGCTGTAGGCATCCAACTAGCACTACCTCCCAAATACTGATTTAATGAACGATTGTTTCTGATCACACCTGCATTCAATTTCTCTGACCCTCCTCTTCCCCACAAAAAGGTGGATTTTTCTCTCCTTGCCCTGATTCATGGGTACTTGGTTCTCTAGTTATGCTTCTAATTTACTTTATAGGGTAAACCTTATAATGAGTAGGGTAACCTTATAATGTTAGGCTGGGAGCCTCAGAGATTCTCTAACTCAGTGATTCTCAAGAGGTGAAAAGATTGCACAAGTGTGTGTATTTTGAAAAATCTCCCCCAGAAGATGTATGATGCATATCTCTAGTTAGGGACCGCAGATCTGGGCCCACTCCCATTTCTTTGTTGGGGAAATGGAGGCCCAGAGAAGTTCATTGGTTTGCCCTGGGTCATACAGCTAGAAAACAGCAGAATGAGGACCACAACTAGGACCTGCCAGTTTCCAGTCCTCCCATCCCCCAAATCCAGCCTTCTCTCCTGTCTTAATACCAAGGACTTCCAGAGACTACAAGGACAGCTCTTTTTTTTATTTTTGGTACCAGGGATTTGAACTCAGGGGTACTCAACCAGTGAGCCACACCTCCAGCCCTATTTTGTGTTTTATGTAGAGACAGGGTCTCCCTGAGTTGCTTAGCACCTCGCCGTTGCTGAGGCTGGCTTTGAACTCGCGATTCTCCTGTCTCAGCCTCCCAAAGTGCTGGGATTACAAGTTTGAATCTGGAGAAATTCCATTTCTTAGGTCCAATCCCAAACCTGAGGTTCCTTTGTTTTTTAGACTCTAATCCAATACAGCAGAGGTTTCCTACTCAACGGGACTAATAGATTAAGGGGGAAAAAAGATAAGAATGCTGATAATGTTCTGAATTTGTTTCCTTTTCCAGTATATATAGTCTAAATGTCTCCACATCATATGAATTTGCCTTAGTTGATTTTACAATTATTTTTCAGAGACTCCTTGGTTGTGTTTTTTTAAGAGTAGGGGAATACTGAGACTGAACACCAGGAGTGGAGGGGTTGGGTCAGGAGACTAACAAAGGCAGTATTATACTGTGCACTGCAAAGCCAATAAATGAATTCAAGAGACACCTAGGTGTGTTTCTAGAGGAAGGAATGGGAGGTGGGGTCTGGTGGAAAGGCAGAAAGGTGGGATTAAGATAAATTAAAATGGGACCAGCTTGTTGGATAAGGGGGGACAGCCTCTTCCTGTTCCCACCGTTGCTTCAGATTTCTTATTCTGTGTAGTTCAGAAGTTAAAACTAGTCTTTACCATGTACCTATGATCACACTTCCAGCCCTCTCTCTCTTACTTAGTATAAGAAGTTAGTTTTAAGGCTATTCCAGCATGGCATAGCAATGCTTATTACTTGAGTGCTATATCTGCTGCATGTTCCTGAAGAATCTTAAATTTAGAATTAGAAAGGAACCTTGAAATGATCTGGTTTGGAGATTCTCAAATTGTGGCCCTCAAATCAGCAGCCTCAACATCACTTGGGAATTTGTTAAGAATGCAAATTCTGGCCAGGCGCGGTGGCACACACCTGTAATCCCAGCACTTTGGGAGGCTGAGACAGGAGGATCATGAGTTCAGAGCCAGCCTCAGCAATGGCAAGGCACTAGACAACTCAGTGAGACCCTGTCTCTATGTAAAACACAAAATAGGGATGGGGATGTGGCTCAGTGGTTGAGCGCCCCTGAGTTCAATCCCTGGTACCAAAAAAAAAGCAAATTCTGGGGTTTTTATCCTGGATCTGCTGACTCAGAAACTTTGTAGATAGGATCCAGTAATTTTTTTTTAAACAAATCTTCCAGTTTGAAAATCACTGCTCATCATTTGACCCTATCTTTTTGTTGTTGTGGTATGGGGAATTAAAACTAGGGGTGCTCCACCACTCACCTACATCCCCAGTCCTTTTCATATTTTTTTTAAATATTTTTTTTTAGTTGTTGATGGACCTTTATTTTATTCATTTATTTATATGTGGTGCTGAGAATCGAACCCAGTGCCTCACACATGCTAGGCAAGTGTTCTGCCACTGAGCTACAACCCCAGCCCTCATTTTATTTTTTTTTTAATATTTATTTATTTTTTTAGTTGTAGGTGGACAGAATATTTTATTTATGTGGTGCTGAGGATCGAACCCAGTGCCTCACGCATGCTAGGCGAGCACGCTACCACTGCGCCACAATCCCAGCCCCCCCTCATTTTATTTTTGAGACAAGGTCCCACTAAGTTGCTGAGGCTGATCTCAAATTTGTGATCCTCTTGCTTCAGCCTTTCAAGTTGCTGGTACTACAGGCATGTTTGTGCCACAATGCCCAGGTGATTCTATCCTTTAACTGATGGAGAAGCTGGGAGAGCTGAGTATAAATTAGACATTGACAGAAGAGGAGAACTTGGGTCTTCTGATGGCCAACTCTTACAGCTCTCTATGCTAGGAGGAACAAGGTATGAGCATGCACTAATGCCACGTGAAAATTGGGAATGTCAGTTTAATGCAGAACAGTTCCCTGATAGTAACAGCCATTTGCTGAGTGCTTTCTCTTTGTCACACACTTTACAAGCACCACTTAAAATTTACCACATCTTACAACAATCTTACCTGTGAGATATGTAGTATTTGAGATAGGTAGTACTTCTATCCTCATTTGATAAGTGATGAAGTTAAGGCTCAGAGAGATTAGTGTATTCGTTTCCTTTAGCACCTGTAACAGATTACCACAAACTTGGCTTAAAACAGAAAAAGATCTATTCTCCTATATGCTGGAGGCAAAAATCAGTTCCACTGGACTGCAATCAAATGTTAACAATGTTGCGCTCCTTCTGCAAGCTCTCTAGGAGAATCTGGTTTTTGCCCCTTCTGGCTTGGTGGGTGCCGACGTTCCCTGACTTGTAGCTACATCACTGCAATCTCTGCCTCCATATTTGTATGTCTGGGTCAAGTCTCCCTCTGCCTCTTTCTTGTAAGAATATATATGATTGCATTTAGGGCCCACCCAGATGATTCATGCCAGTCTCTCCATATTGGTAGTCAAGTGTTTCTGTCTCCCTCTAACGTCCATAATATGTGTCACATAGCGCTGAACTGTAGATCCTTCAGCACCTCAGTTTGTCTGTTCTAGATCCTCCAGTTTGATTGTTAGTTCCTAGAGGTAAGAGATTCCATTTTTCCACTTAAAAAAATTAAGAGACTATGGAGTGGTGCATGCCTGTAATCCTAGTAACTCGGAAGGCTGAGGCAGGAGGATTGCAAGTTTGAGGCCGGCTTCAGCAATTAGTGAGGCCCTAAGCAACTTAGTGAGACTCTATCTCAAAAAAATAATAAAAAGGGCTGAGGATGTGACTCAATGATAAAGCTTCTCTGGGTTCAATCCCTAGTACCAAAATAAAGTAAAAAATTAAGATGTAGTTCACATAGCATGATGTTTGCCAGGTACAGTAGTGCACACCTATAATCCCAGTGACTTGGAAGGCTGAGGCTAGAGGCTGGTAAATTTGAGGACAGCCTGGGCAACTTAGCAAGACCTTGTCTCAAAAAATTAAAAAGGGGGGCTGGGATTGTAGCTCAGTGGTAGAGTTCTCACCTCGCATGTGTGAGGCACTGGGTTCGATCCTCAGCACCACATAAAAATAAATAAAATAAAGATATTGTGACCATCTACAACCAAAATAAAAATAAAAAGGGCTGCTGAAGTAGCTCAGTGGTAGAGTGCCCTGTGTACT
Source organism: Geosciurus inauris (assembly GCA_004024805.1). Classification (NCBI taxonomy): domain Eukaryota; kingdom Metazoa; phylum Chordata; class Mammalia; order Rodentia; family Sciuridae; genus Geosciurus; species Geosciurus inauris. The sequence continues at coordinate 26,960 of PVHX01008030.1, forward strand.
CCTCAGTACCTGCCCCCAAACAAAACAACCACACACCATAGTATTCACTATTTTAGCGAATTCACAGTGTTACGTCACCAGTGACACTATCTAATTCCAGAACATTTTATTTTCCTTTGCGGTGCTAGGAATGGAACTCAGGGACTCACACATGCAAGCAAGTGCTCTACCACTAAGCTACACCCCCAGCCCATTTCAGAACATTTTTATCACCTCAGAAAGAAACCCTGTGCCCATTATAGCAGTCACTCCTCATTCCCCCCTATCCCCAGCCCCTGGAAACAGGATTTTGCCTCTCTGTGAATTTACCTATTTTGGACATTTCATATAAATGGAATAATGTAATAAGCAGCCTTTTAGTTTTGGCTCCTTTTAGTTAGCATGCTCTTTTCAAGGTTCATCCCTGTCGTAGCATGTTTCAGTATTTCATTCCTTTTTATGCATAGTCTATTGTCTGGATGTATCACATTTTATTAAGTATTGGACACTTGGGTTTTTCTACTTTTTAGCTTTATGAATAATGCTATTATGAATATTGATATACAGATTTTCATCTGAACGTGTGTTCAGTTCTCTTGGGGATTGCTGGGTCCTATGGTGACTATGTTAGCTTTTTTGAGGAACTTTTATCAAGTGATTTGGATCCCCAGCATGATATCCAAAGTTCATTTGCTTATAATGAAGTAATATTTTCACAATATATAGTTGTAATCACATTTCTCATGCTGCCAGCAAATAAACATTTACACCCACCATTTCAGACTGTAATAAGAAAGGACAGTGTGGTATAATGGAAGGAATTCTGGTCAGCCTAGCCACTCTCTGAGTGAGCTTGAATAAGTTAGATCCCCTCACCTCTCTGGGGAGGTGAGTTAGATGATTTCTACATTCTCTTCCAGACTTAACATTCTGTAACTCTGTGAAAGTCTGAAAAGCTAGCCTTGTGTTAAATCCCAGAGCTTGTGTTCTGTTTTTTTAGCAGTTCATCATTCTCTGGCTGATTTCTGTTCCAAGACACAAACAAGGTTTTATCCATCTAACCATCCATTTTATTGTGGCCTGCTAGTTTCCAGGTACTATGCTAAGCACTAGAGATACAAGGATGGCTGAGATATTATCCCTGACTCCCAGGTCTAATAGGAGAAGACAAATGTATAAACAGATAATTATAATATTGTGGAATTATAGTGTTTTAAAATTGCTAAGAATGCCCAGAGGAGAATAGCTCAGTGTAGATGACATTTGGGTTGGATCTATCTGGGTATTTGCTAGACTAGAAGAGCTTTCCAGACAGGACCAGTGTGGATAAAGCCACAGAGTGGTATGAGTGGGCAGAGAACTTTTGGATTCATTTAGTGGCTTTTTCCCTATTCCTGCAATGGTTAAAGCATTATGAAGTCTAGCTTTATGAAGTCTAGCTCCATTTTGATAACTTTCTGCATGTCTGATCTACAGACACATTAAGAGTCTGCAAAATAATGTTTTTATAAAAGTACTGGTCACATGTGGATCTTCTTCCCTGTTTTGTTTGGGCACTTTAGGACTTCAGGCTCAATTTCTGAGTAAGGCGGTTCATTGAATGATTGAGGAGCCTTGGTCAAGATTTGAGTTTCTTTGTAGCACGAGCTCATTTTGGGTTCTTGCAAATGCCCTCTTATCCCTCTAAGGGTTTTAGTTATATAAAAATATTAGGAATGTAAAATTTTACAATATGATTGGCACAGCCCAAACTAAATTTCTAAATTTGACTAGAAACATATATGGAGGGCTTTGTGCTTCAACCACCCCTTACCAGCACCCCAGCCTTCACGAGGGGTCATTGTACAGCTCTTTCCATGGTCACTGTTCTCTTCCCTTTTACTGGAGGGCAAAACTAGGGCAGAGAAATAATTTTTATTCACTTCTGAAAGGTTACAGTAATAAAGAAACTCTTGTTAACATCAGAGAACATTGCAGCCAAGAGTTTTCACAGTCTGGCATTGTTTATTTTACATGTAATTTGGAACCTTCTGCACTCTTAAAATATTGGCACAAAAATGTTTTAACTCTTGCAGTACTTTACTGTAGGCAGCAGAATTGTGGTGTCAGAGGGGCAGCAGGACTCTGGAGAGCCATTTGCCCTGTTCTGTAGGAGAAATGGTAAAAGTGTGTGTGTGTACACATACATGTGTACGTTCACTCTTGGGTATGTGTGCTTCTCTGCATTGAGTATTAAGAACTTTATCTTTGGGCGCAGTGGCGCATGCCTGCAATCCTAGCAGCTCAGGAGGCTGAGATAGTAGGATCACAAGTTCAAAGCCAGCCTTAGTAACTTAGTGAGACCCTGTCTCAAAATAAAATATAATAAAGGCTGGGGATGTGGCTCAGTGGTTAAGAGCCTCTAGGTTCAATCCCCAGTACCAAAAGAAAGAAAGAAAAGAAAAAAAGAACATTATCTGTCCTAATGAATTTACACGCTTCCCTTCATTAAACAATGAGAATGGTGTAACAATCCTGCTTTCCTTTGTGCCATGATGGCCAGAAAGTACAGAGCTCCCCTTATTTAGATATTTTGATAGAATTATTTATTATCTTTTTTGTCTCACATGCACATTTTATTACTTAACTGTTTAATTTGACTTTTGTTTTGGTTGAGATGCATTCTTTGTATGGGCCAAACTCTATGTCAGCTATTTTGCAGACATCATCTCATGTAATCCCTACAGATTACCTTGAGATAGAGTTGAGTGTGTCCCAGTTTTACAGATTAGGAGAGCCAGCGGGCAGAAAAGTTAAAGCCCTTGCCTGTGGGCACTGTAGGAAGTCACATGGCCAGATCTGATTGATTTCAAAACCTTTGCCCTTCTGGCCATCAAATACACTTTTTGTTTAAGCCAATTTAAACTTTTTTTAAAGATTTTTTTATAATACCTTTATTTTATTTTTTTATTTTTGTGTAATACTAAGGATTGAACCCAGTGCCTCACGTGTGCTAGCTGGACAAGTGCTCTACCACTGAGCTACATACAGCCCCAGCCCCTAACCCCTTTTTTAAATAGGGAGAATTTAAGTAATAATGAGTGAGCAAGGTAATGAAGTAGCCTATTTGTTGATAGGAGTGAGTCACTTATGTTAAATGAGATAATTAGTAGCTAGCTCCATCGAAGGGTTTTTGTTGTTGTTTTCTTAGGTTGAAATTAAGACTTAAAAACAATTACTGAAGGATGCCATGAGTTAAATGCTAGACTAGAAATTCAGCTTCCCTAGTTCTAGGCTCAACTTTGCTTCCAGAGTTTGGAGGACCTTTTCCTTCCCCCATCTGCCTGAAATTCTGTGGGCTTAAAATAGAACTGTTTATTAACCTGGCCCTTGCTGAGATTCAGGCATTCCCCAGGGCTGGCCATGTTCTCTGTAACCTGTCTGGCCTGGGGACTCTAGCCTGCTACCCCTTAGGCTCTCCTTTCTCTAAGTCTGTCACTTTCTCCCTTGGCCTCCACATGGAGTTGTGGCAAAATATGCAGAGAATACCACCACCAGGTGAGGTCTGCAGAGCTGTCACCAAGGTGAGCCCTTCTTCAGGGATCTCCAGCAGAGGGCTCCTTCTGCAGGAGTTGTGCTCTGAGCAAAGCATGCTGTGTTGCATTTACACGTTGGCCCCCTTGCCTGCTCCTGTAGGCTGTAGATCTTTTGTTAAAGTCAGTCAGAGGATCCTGCACCCTTGGGTGCTGATCCATTTTCATTGCCCACCAAAGGGACAAGAAGGGCTCAGGACCTTTCAGCTCTTTGCCCAGAGAGAGCTCTGTTCCCTTTTGGAAAGTACACCTGCCATTTGCTTCTTGACCTTCAGGAGCTGTCCCTATTGCAGAATCCAGATTAGTAATGCATATGTAATTCAGGGCCAGAGAAATGGGCCAAAATCTAGTGAAGACCCTTGTGTGTTTCTGTTTACCTCTAAGGCAAGGAACTTCGGTGCTAAAACGTCCAGAAGGCAGCTTCCAGTTTCCCAAGTAGTCACCTCCCATCACATGGACTGTGCAGCCAGACAGACCTGGGATCTTATCCCACCTCTGCCACAATGTGGCCTTGAGACCCTGGGCAAATCTCATTCTTTCTCTGCATGACTTGTCACAGTGCTTGGCATATATTAGGCACTGATAAATAAGTCCCAAAGCGCTGTATGTGGACCTTTCCAAAATCCATGTCTTTCGTCTTTCTATCTCCTGATTGTAGCTTGACTGGGTCTCCTGATCAGCCTAGCTGCACTTAGTTGGTGTTGGCCTGATCTATTAGGATGACTTGGGCAGAGCAGGGTGGACATGAATGCTTTAGTTTCTCCATCTGTATGTAGGGAAGTAATAACCCCTTATTTTGGAGCCTTTGAGGACAATTTAAAATGCTACGTGTGAAGTGTTTGGAGCCCTTTGAAAGGAGGGTACTAGGGAAATTAATGGTGTTTTTGCTGTTCTTGGGAAAGCCCTTTGTGGTTCCCAGTGAATAAATTATTTGGAGTGAGTTTTCTAACACCTCCTGCTCTGCCCTGTTCACTGTGGCTTTTTTTTTTTTTTTTAAAGAACTGTCTGCTGTACTGCTTCTTTGCTTATGACTTATAAAGATATATACTTTCAGTGTTGGACTTTTGACCCCTTTCTGCTCCCAGGAGAGACATTTCTATCAGAATAATAAAAGGTGTAAACTGTGTGTTGCTCTTTTTCTAGGCCTTGGGCAGTTTAGCTTCTGGGGTTAAGAATTAGCAGGCTTGTGGTTTGTGCATGGTTACTGGGGGATAAAAAGATGATTCCCACTGAGCCCTCAGTGGCCTTTTAAGCATCCCTTACTCTACCCCTCTTCAACCCTGTCCTTTTGCTAAGATTCTTTGGATTTCAAATGAACCCTATTGTCTTTGGTACTTTGAATAAGGATACATAGGGTTACCCCCTTTCTCTTTCAAAGACAGAAGGTGTTTATGTCTACTGTGATTTAGGTCCCAAGGTGAGTCACCTGTCAAAGAAGAGCCTTCTCTTTTGGAGGGTTCATCTTGCTCCTTTCTTGTCCGTAAGGCATGGTGGTGCAAAGCAGTGGTACACATGGGGACCTACTTCTTCCCTGACAGTCCCAGATGCTCTATACGATCATGAAGAGTTTACTCACTGCCTGCTCTATGCATTTTATTGCCTGAGGATACAGAGGGGACTGAAATGTGATCTTGTCTTCCAGAATTTTATAGTAAAGCCTCCTTGTTCTGTTCCTGAGTGGTGTCTCCGTCCTTCTCATCAGTGCTTACTGCCTTTTAGCAGCAATGGACTCCCATCTGTTCCCACATTTATATACCCTACACAGCACTGGGCAACGATCATTTTAGGGACCTCAAGTTGCAGGATTAGGGCAATAGCACTAAATTACCACCAATCATTTTATATATTTTATTGATTTATTTTGCTTCTGTGTCCCCTCCTCCCGTTTGTAAAACTGTCCTCTTTATTGCTGTAGCCTCAACTCCTAGAACAGTGTTCGATCCGTGGACAGCATGGAATATACATTTAATGAAGGCCTTATGGAATATTTTCTTCTATGGTCAGTAGCAGCATTAATTTGTATGGCTCTCTTAAGGATCATTTCATTTATTCATTTATTTATTTAAGGAACATTTTTGTCCCTCACCATGTGCTAATCTCTAAATACTATTGGTATCATACACCAGAGGGAAGTGATTTTACAGGATTTGCAATCTAGTTTATGCCAACAAGAGAAATGAGTTGAATCTTTCCTAGGTTCAGATCCAAACCAATGAATAGGTAATTCATTTGAGATGAATAGGTAAGATATGAGTTCACCTGCTGTTTTGATTTGCTTTTGCTGCAGGCTTCCTAGAGAGGCTGTCCCACAGCAGGTCTGAGTATGATGGGAGGAGAGGCTGAGAGAGTAGGCAAGGTCCCCAGGTGCTAAGGGGAGGACGGAGACTTCCAACCCCACCTCCAAGTGGGGGAGTCGGTTGGCTTCATTATTTCCTTTCTAAGACAGCATCACAGTAATGTTGAGTGCCCATGTACAAAAGCCAGACTGGGGCTTGGATCCCACCCCACCCCTGTGTCCTTAGACAAGGTACCTAATCTCTGTGCCTCAGTTTCCTCTTCATAAAATAGGGCTGTCTGCCCACTTCACATCCTACAGCATTGTGAGGGTTCAGGGAGTTTCTGCACATGAAGCTCATTAAGCATTGCCTGAGAATTAGGTAGATACTTAGTACTGTTATTCATTTTATTACTTAATGTTAAACATTTTCCCTCACATGTTAATATAAAGAGAAAAAGGAAAGGCAATCTGGGACAGTTTTGATGGGGAAAACTGAGGCTCAGAGTGATTTTTCTTCTAGAGTCACAAGGTGGGGAAACTACTCCTGGGCTTGAACTTAGATTCCATCCCATCCCATTCCATCCCATTAGGTCTGAGTTGGGACTTGAATACAGACTGCCATAGAGGGCTCTCTAACAGACAAAGCATTTTAGCTAAGTTTTTCTCTTTCCTTTGAATAAAATACTCTTTAAGCAGCATTTCACTGAAAAAAGGACAAAAAGAATTACCCTTAGGGATAGGACTACTCTCAGAGTTCATAAGGCCAAGCATCAGTTTCATTTTAGGGGTATCTGAATCTTACTCCTGACCTCATTGTGGGGCTTCTCTCCATTCAGGTAGGAGTAATCGTATCGCTTCTGCCAGGATCCAGTTCAGTTTATTCCTAGGGTACTTCTACAGAATTCTTCAACTGAATGGCAAGTCTGTTTGAGCCTTAAAAGAATATTGCCCCTGCATTCAGGAGGCTGAAGCAGGAGAATCACTTGAACCCAGGAGTTTAAGACAGTGCTAAAGAACATAGTAAAACCCTGTCTCAGACAAACAGTGATGGACTAGGTATAAGAAAACCTTGTTTCTGTGGACATGTTGACCATTTATTATCTGAGTAATCTCTGGACAAGTCACTGACCCTTCTGGGCCTTTGTTTCCTCATCTTTACAGCAGGGAACCACCTCCTGCTCAGATTACCATGGGGTCAGTGTTTTGGAAATTGTACTCTTCTGAATGGTAAGCAGTAAGGACACAGCAATGAAGATAAACATCCTGTGGCCTGTGGTAAACAATGGAAATGTCTGCTTTACACTTTGGGCCATAGACTTTGGGCTGACCTACTGTGCCTCAGAGGGGTCATCAGTTAACTTGTGTGATTTGGTTCATTAGAGTGACTGCCACTCTTCTACTCCCCACTGCTGGAAAAGGAGAAGGCAGGGCTGTAGGATGAAGGGGCTAGGAACCTCTATGTGGTAAGGGGCTAGATTTTGTCCCATCCATGTGACGTGTATCTATTTTAGGATTTCCAAGTAGAACAGGATGTTGGGGCCAATGATCTTCATTGTTGCCTTTAAGTCCTCTGTGTTGTTTAGGTCCTCAGCATCCATGACAAGTGATGTAACCTTGGATCCATTAGGAAAGAACTCACTCACTTATTATTTTCATCTGTTGGCTCATATGTCTATGCATTTGAGGTGGCCAGGAGTGATGGAGAACAAGCAACCTGTAGTTTTCCACTGTACCCAGTCTGCCTACATTTAATAGAAAAATCATTAAAACAGCAAAGTTGTGCCTGCAGCTTTTCTGCACTCATAAATGCAATCACAAGGCCCAGGGTGCAATTAGGAGCCTACAAATGTCTCTGGAAACTTGAGTTTGTCTGCATCTTCTCAGTGCAGTAGTCAGACCTCATGGCTTCAGGTAGAATGCAGAGGACCCAGAGGAATGACATCTACTGACATGTAGTGAACAAATTACTGGAAAGGAGGTTCAGACTCCTAGACCCTGGTGTACTGTACCCCTGCTCCCGGAGAGACGCCTGCCGAGCTCAAGCTAAATACACATCTTGCTCATATTACATCTTGTCCAAGTAAGATTTTCCATTACCACCACATAGGAGACATTAGGGCCGCAGTGATTGCTAAAACTCTATAAGACTGGTTGTCTACACTTAGTGCTGCTGGGGTCAGAAAGTCATCAGTGTACAATCGCGTATACTTGTTACACTCTTTCTTCACCTTACCTTTCTTTTTTTTTCTTTGCTTTCTTCAGTGAGGTCTGATTATATGCAAGTCACGGCCTTACCTTTCCTCCTCTTTTTCTACTTAATAACCCAATTCTGTTGATCCTGCTCTAGATACTTCTCTTGAATGTACAACTTCTTCTTTACTCCCGTTGCTACTTACATTGAATCAGTTCCTTACCGATTTTCACCTAGACTACTGCACAAAGCTGTCAATAGTTCCTGCCTCAGGTCCTTCCCGCAGCACAAGGGTCCATAGAATTACGTTTCAAAAGTAAGTCTGCCTTTGTGCTTCCTTATGCTTAGAGCCCTTCCTGTCTTTCCTTCATGTGGCATTTAGGGACACTTACAGATAACACCATCTGCCTCTTGGGCTCTGCCTTCTACTTTGTCCACCATGAGCTCTTGGTTAAGAACTTTTCCCTGAAAATGCCATACTGTTCCTTTCTCTGTGGCTCTTCATACCACTCTCTTTTTGAACATACCTGTTTGACCCTCTAATAAACAGTATAAGGCAAGTTTACCTCTTCTCTGAAGCCTTTTAGTACCCACATCATTGCCATTTTTTACATGGCGTACTAGGTATGACTTCGACCTGAGATCATGAACTTTTTGAGAACAAGTATTTTATTCATTATTTTACCTCTAGCACATACTGCAATGCCTAGAATATAGCAAGCACTCAATACGTGCTTATCAAATATGCAAGAAATGTAGAATCTGCACCCAGACAATTGGTGGTCTAGTGAGGGAAAGAAATACTTCTGGTACTACTGTGAAGAATGGGCAAGTGTTGGAAGAGAGGCTCTTATACAGAGTTAAGTCACAGATTGAAATACCTGTTTTAGAAGAACCATTTGTAGTAGGAATTTTCTTTTATTATAGTAAAATATACATTATAGTATCTATCATTTTAACTGTTTGTAAATGTACAATTTAATGGCATTAAGTACATCCACAGTGTTATGTAACCATTATCACCATCTTTACCCAAAACCTTTCATCTTCCCCCACAAAAACTCTACCCATTAAATAATGACTCCCCATTCTCCCTGTCCTCAGCTCCAGGTACCCTGTTTTCTTTCTGTCTCTATGAATTTGCCTATCCTAAATACCTCATATAAGTAGAATCACACAGTATTTGTCCTTCTATGTTTGACTTATTTCACTAAGTGTAAGTTTTCAAGGTCCATCCATGATGCATCAAACTTCATATCTTTTTATGGCTGGATAATATTCCATCATAGGTATATACCACATTTTGTGGATCTGTTCATCTGTCAATGGATACTTGGGTTGTTTCTACTTTTTTGCTATTGTGAATAATGCTGCTGTGAACATTGGTGTCCAAGTATCTATCCTAGTGCCTGCTTGTATTCCTTTTGGATGTATGTTTTAAGAGTACAGTAGTATTGCTTATAGTAGATTACATCTATGTTTAACCTTTTGAGACACTACCAAACTCTTTTCTATAATAGCTGCACCATTTTATATTCCTTCCAGCAACATATGAGGATTCCAAACTTTCTACATCTTTGCCAACACTTATTTTCCTTTTTTTTTTTTTTTTTTTTGTTTTTAAATTATAGGCATCCTTCTTGGTGTGAATGGAATTGTCTTTTGCTTACATTTTAGGTAATTGTCCTAATTGATTCTACCCTGATTATTGGCCATTAATCACTAATAAATTAAACTGTTTTCACTTTCCAAATCTTGTATTTCACAATAGAAAAACAAACTCTGACCAAAAATTTCATGCACTATTACTTGTTAGCAGGCCATTAGCCCTTAAACTTGAAAAATGAACAGAAAGACACTCCTTAGAAAGTTTCCTATTATTGTTCCTCAGCACTTGTTATAGAGCAGGCTGGGATGAAAGGTAAGTTGTTTGATGTTTAACTAGTTTACTTTTTTAAAAAATATTTTTTTTAGTTGTAGATGGACACAATACTTTTATTTTTATTTATTTATTTTATGTGGTGCTGAGGATTGAACCCAGTGCCTCACACATGCGAAACAAGCATGCTACCACTGAGCCACAACCCTGGCCCCACTAGTTTACTTTTGAGAGTTAGTTGACTGTCATCTGGTTACAGTGAGCCTGACAGTTGTGAAGTTTCTGCTCTGTTCATCTGGAAGCTCTCTTGACTTTAGATTTCTATATGAGTGTGTGAGCATGTTGACAGCAAGTCTAGGACTCTAGCAAGTGGTAGTAATGTAAATAGAGGTGACCTTGAGACATATTTTAGTGGAAGAGATGGATTTGAGAAAGGTGTGGGATTTTAGACGTCAAGTGAAGACACACAAATTATGGGAATTGGGCCTCCTCAGCCAGAGTAGCATTGTGTCAGGAAAGCAGCAGCAGCAGCAGGTACATTGACTCACTCAGCCACTTCTAAAATTCTTGTACTTGGGGAGCTTTCTCAAAGACAAAAGTGCATGGAACTGGGCGCGGTGGCACATGACTGTAATCCCAGCGGCTCAAGAGGCTGTGGCAGGAAGATTCCAAGTTCAAAGCCAGCCTCAGAAACTTAGCAAAGCCCTAAGCAACTCAGCGAGACACTGTCTCTAAATAAAATATAAAGAAAGGCTGGGGCTGGAGCTGGGGCTGGGGCTAGGGCTATGGCTCAATGGTTCTCTGGGTTCAATTCCTGGTAACAAAAAAAAAAAGTGCATGGACATCACACTGCCAGAAGTGATTACGGCAAGAACATTGACTTGCTGTACTAATGTGTGCTGAGCAACGTGCCCTCTTTGCCCTCAGGAAGCTCACAGTCTAATGGGGTAGAGGGTGGGGAGTTGTCAGTCTCTAAGCAGATTGTTAAAGTAGCACAATGATTGTTCCTGGTAGAAGTGAAGGAAAAAGAAAAAAAAAAAAAAGAGAGAGAGAGAAGACTTCAGCTTCACAGAAAAACAAGGTGATACCTTTTCTGTAAAACAAGGACAGTAACATCCTCTTTTTGGATTATTGTGAAGACTAAAGAGATAACACATAAAAAGCTTTTAGTACAGTTTCTGGTGCATGGTAAGCACTCAACAAATGTTAGTCAATGTTAGTTTTTAATGAACTGATGAATGATATGGTATCCATTGATTGCAAACAACAGAGATTGACCTCAGCTAATCTAAGCAAAGGAATTTATTGGAAGTTAACCAAGGCCCACAGAATGGAAAGAAAAGTTTAACAACAGGAAAAATACAGGGCGACTAAGAACCCTCATATTAGTAACAGGAACTTATATGCAGTCTTTTTGGGATGACAGAACTTTAGCCGTCTTTTATCTTTTTTTTTTGGTACCAGAGATTGAACTCAGGGGTATTCAACCACTGAACCACATCCCCAGCCCTATTTTGTGTTTCATGTAGAGACAGGGTTTCACTGAGTTGCTTAGTGCCTTGCCATTGCTGAGGCTGGCTTTGAACTTGTGATGCTCCTATCTCAGCTTTCCAAAGTGCAAGGATTACAGGCGTGCACCACCATGCCCAGCTTGCCTTTTATCTTTGACTGTCTTTACTCTTCAGATATGAGTCTGACTAGTCAGCTTGGGCTATGTGCCCATCTCTGTAAAGAGGGGATAGGGTTCCAGAATCAGCAGCTTTCCAACTTGTGTGGTAGGAAAAGTAGGTCATTGACCTAAGGAAAGCAAGAGGGTGGGGAGAATATTTTCTCAGCCTAAGAGTAATTCTGAGATATACTGATCTGTTGAGACTGATGATGCAAACAACCAGACCAGTCCATGGAGCAGGCTCTGGATGTTTTCTGTTGGTTGTAGAATATTGAGTGCTCTGGCTTGTGGCCAGTGCCAACCCATTGTGGTTATTATCTATTGAACATTCTTTGAAATTTATCTGGTTTTCTGTATTTATTTTTAAGTTTAATAGCTAAAAGAAAGATTTATAATATATTACAATAATAGAGAAGACTCTTTACAATAATATTGCAATAATAGAGAGAACTCTATTACAATAATAGAGAAAACTCTTGGACCTTTATATACAGCCTTTCTTTTAATGTGTTCAATTATGGTTTCCTTTCCACATTTCTGATTTATTAGTTCATAATCAGAATTTTGCTCTGGGTCTCTGTTATGCCTACCACCAATCTTTCCTCCATCCTTTTATGTATTTATTTATTTTGGTCTAGGCATACTATTCTGAACTTTGTTGAATCTCCTCTTGTTTTTAGGAAAATTCTGCTAACAGATCATTTCTATTTTATTCTTGTTTTACAATGTATAGAAATGAGCTATTTTAGCTTTGAGCTTGTGTGATTCTTCATTTCTGATATAACTCATCAGAAACAGAAAGGTGGGACTGGCTATCTGAGTTAAAAGTCCCAGCCAGGCGCCGTGGTACACACCTGTAATCCCAGTGGCCTGGGAGGCTGACATAAGAGGATTGCAAGTTCAAAGCCAGCCTCAGCAAAAAGTGAGGCAGTAAGCAATTCTGTGAGACCCTGTCTTTAAATAAAATTCAAAATAGGACTGAGGATGTGGCTCAGTGGCTGAGTGCTCCTGAGTTCAGTCCCCAATACCAAAAAAAAAAAAAGAAGAAGTCCCAGCTGGTACCACTACAAGTAGAGTATGATTTGGGGGCAAGCCACTTAACATTTTTGAGTTTCTATTTCCTTATCGAACCAGGACAACAATAGCATTTAAGCTGTGAGTTACTGAAGGGCAATATTATAGTTGTGAGGTACAAATAAGATCATAAACATGAGAACATTATCAAATCAAATATAATGTATACGCATCATTACCACCACCACCATGATAACCATTACCAGTACAGATTTTAAATAAAAGCCCTACGATTGCTTCCTTTAGAACTCTGTACCATCAATTTATTGATAAAATAGTGATTCTTTTAAGCCAGATGTTGACCTCATTACCTAGAATATTCATGAGATTTGTCACACAGGAATCAAGCAAAAGCCTCCAGAAATCAAAGTAGATTATAGCTACTATATTCCTTTTATCTGTATGTGCAGACGTTGAAGAAAATTTAAGCCAATCCCAAAAAAACCAAAGGCCAGATGTTTTCTCTAATATGTAGATGCTGATCCATAATTGGGGAATGGGGAGGCAAGGGAAGAATGGAGGGACTTTAGACAGGGCAGAGGGGAAGGGAAGTGGGTATGAGGATAAGAAAGATGGTGGAATGAGACAGACATTATTACCCTATGTACATGTATGATTGCATGAGTGGTGTGACTCTACATTGTATACAACCAGAGAAATGAAAAGTTCTCCATTTGTGTATGAGTCAAAATGCATCCTGCTGTCATGTATAACTAATTGGAACAAATAAAAAAATTAAACTGGTATGATAGTTGGTCTTTTTTTATTTTTTATTTTTAGTTGTAGGTGGGCACAATACCTTTATTTATTTATCTTTATGTGGTGCTGAGGATGAAACCCAGTGCGTCACACGTGCTAGGCGAGTGCTTTACCACTGAGCCACAACCCCAGCCCAAATAGTTGGTCTTCCTAGGACTTTAATGTACATCATCAGCTTCTTTTCAGGGTGATTATTGACTTAACTCTGATGTGTTCAAATGCCTTGTCAGCTAGATAAATGGCTATAATTTCTAAGGATAGCCATCTTTCTTTCTTTTTTTTTTTTTTTTTGGTGCTGGAGGTTGAACTCAGAGGCACTCGACCATTGAGCCACATCCCCAGCCCTATTTTGTGTTTTATGTGGAGACAGGTTCTCACTGAGTTGCTTAGTGCCTTGCCGTTGCTAAGGCTGGCTTTGAACTTGTGATTCTCCTGTCTCAGCCCCTCTAAGTGCTGGGATTACAGGCTTGTGCCACCGCATCTGGCTGCCATCTTTCTTTTTTGATTTTCTATTTAACAAACCTATGGAAAGATCTCTTATTCTTTGTGGCCATTCAGAAATTAAGGCTCCTGTTCTGCAGTTCTGCCTGCCAACCACACACCTTATTTTTCAGAATGTTACCAGGCTCTGGAGATATTGAATGCATAAATCCCAAGCAACAAAACTGGAATTTTCAAAATAAGCAAGTAAGAAGGCACTTCTTTTTTAAAGAAAGCATCTCATAACGTAGCAAGCTTCCTAGTACATTAAAAGTTTGAAATGATGTTTTAAAATTGGATTTTAAAAAGGATCATGCAGGCTAGGATTGATCATGTGGGTGGCTCAATGGTAGAGCACTTGCATAGCACATGTGAGCCACTGGGTTCGATCCTCAGCACCACACGAAAAATAAATAAAAGAAAGGTATTGTGTCCGTTTACAACAAACAAATTAATAAATAGATAAATAAATTTCAAAAAAGGATCACGCCATTTCTTGTTTAGGTTGGCCTTTCAACACAACTAATATGTTTTACTCGGATTTTCACATCATTTTCTAAAAAGGGAAGAAAAAGTGGAATTTATCCATCCATCATATTTTGTTATATTTCATTTTCTTTCTTCCTGGTGTTGGCATTTTCCTCCAGAACTGCCTAATATGTGAACTTGTACACATGTGTACACATATAGGCATATACATGCAGAATTTTGTTTGTATTTTTTGATCACTGCTAAAAGAAACCCTAGTAATTGTTTAGACCTGATGTGATTAAGTAGGTTACATGCATACTTTTTGTATCTGTTCTCTCCGAGTGCCCTTCTCTCTCATCTGTCTTTTCTCACCCCACTTGTATGTATGTCATGTAATATTTCACAGTAGGCTAATTTCTAACATTAAATTTAAATAGGCAAGCTGATTTTCAGTGCACATTAACCTATTACCACGACCTGCAGTCTGACATTGCATTGTTGCCTTTTGATGAATTGGATGTATTCCTTATTCTTCGGCTCTAGTCGCCCTTGTCATTCATTCACTCCAACAAATTCTAATTCTGCTCCTATTAGCATCTTTGCCTCAAACCAGTAATCTTTTTTTTAAAATATATTTTTTAGTTGTAGATGGACACAATGTCTTTATTTTATTGCTTTGTATGTGGTGCTGAGGATCGAACCCAGGGCCTCACGCATGCAAGGCAAGCGCTCTACTGCTGAGCTACAATCCCAGCCCTCAAACCAGTAATCTTAAAAGCTTATTGTTACCTATATCACTTCTTGTGTTTTCTATACTCATCTTCTTTGATTCCCCTCTCTTCACCATAATTGCACCTTTTTTTCTTCTCCCAAGTTTTCCCAGAAGTGGTGCTTGTCTATACTAGGGGTGTCTGATGATACGCCTCTAGCTACCACTGGAATTGGAAGTCTCTGAGTTGTGTTTATACAAGACCACTTTGGCATTTTTTATTTTGCCTTTATGATTAAGCTGAGGTGTGGGGCACATGAAGGGTAGCCACATTATTTATGGTAACATAGATAATCAATGGAGTTGTACTCCTCTGTCTTCTAACCTTAACTCTACTGGTCCTACCCTTAACTTTCCCGGACATCAGCTTCCTCTTTTCTGAAGTGGAGATAATAGCAGTACCTGTGCCATAGAATCATTGGCAACAATCAAGTGATGTTTAATATGCATAAAGCTCTAAGCACAGCTCTTGGCACTTGGTAACAGTGAATTATGGGACCTGTTTCTGGATTCTGATCACTTTTGTGGCACCTATGGATTGGAGAGAGAAGAGGCTTTGTAGAGAATGTAATTTGGGAGCTTAGGTCTTAGAAGATAGATTAAGGTGTAAGCATCCCTTCCATCAGTAGATAAAGAAGAGAAGGATTCCTGGCTGCAGTGTGGCTGAGACATTAGAGAACATGACATAGCTGTGGAAATTGTAGAGTCAACTCTTAGGTGAAAACGGAGAGGCAAGAGGAGATGAGGCAGGAAAGATACCAAGGACAGATCTTGAAGAACCTTCTAGAGCTTATGAAGCACTTCAAACATGATCTCCTTTCAGTTGCTTTATTCACATAGTCTAGTTCCTCTGTTAAGCAGTTACATAAATGTATTTGAGAGCTGCAACAGTAAAAAGGGGAAAGGGGGCAGTGAATTGGCCTCAAATGAACTGGCATCTCTTTAAAGCTAATATTCCTCCTTGAGAATACTAACATTAATTGAACATGTGCCTTGAAAGATTCCTTATTGCTTGTGTTCCCTGTTGGTTGTGTCATTCATTAATCTGCTGATTAGTAACCCTGAACTCTTGCATCCCTCCCCCGCCCTTTTTTTGCATTCCCTTTTTAATATACTACGCTGTTCCCTTGGGACATAAACTCCAGGACCCGTCCCTGGCCTGCTCATGTTTGTTTTCTTTGCCCCTTGTGCCTGCCTCTGCTATAACATTTGTAGTATGTGTTAAGTAATCCTTAAGGTAACATTTTTATTATGTCATAAAAAGTGCATGGCAAATATATTATAACTCATGGACTTTGTTTAAAAATGAACGGATAATTTATTGAGTGTGTTACATGAGCCTTGCTCCCCTCCCCATTTCAGCAGAGACCTGCTGCTCATTTAGCCTAGCCTCCTATTGAGTGCTCCCACCCTGTGACATGCTGGGAAAGCAGAGCCATGGTTGGCTAGAAATGACATCATAGTTTATGTACTCAATAAAAATTTAATTAAGTCATTACAGGAATTGCAGTCATCATTTAACCCTCTGATTTCTTCTGTTTAGTTTATTATTAAACATTCAGTAATACCAGGCACCGAATCCTGATGGCTTATAAAATATCTGCATGAATTTTAATAGCTTAAATAAATGGGAAAATATGAGTAACTGATATAAAAGGAACCTTTCCCATGTGGTAGTGCAGTATGTATGGGTTTTTATAAAAAGCAAATCATTATGGAAAGGATAAGAGTTTAATAAGCAAATGGCCCAACATTATCTAGGAAGAGTTTCTCTTCTGCTGGGGCATCAGTACAGCGTTGGTGCTCTATACCGAATGATCTGGCAGTATGTAGTCGGGGAACCTGCATACCAGCAAACAAAAGCTTAAGTGAGGGAATAAAATCCAGTAGGGGTTCACCAGAGGGAATATCTAGCTCCTCTTGACTGTTAGGCTGGCAAGAAAGGCCCGGTGAGGTGAGTCCAGTAGTTCAGGAAGCTGCTATCACTTACCCTCACCTGTTGCCTATAGATCACGTTGTCTGTACTGATCAAGCTTCCACTGTCTTCCAGGAAGAGTCCTTTTCATGATCTAATCCAGCCTGGGTGATGAGATCTGAAAACCATCCCTCTCTGTGGCAGCTTGCCATCTCTCCACTGGAGGTGAGGGGGAGAGGCAGCTTATAGATCACTGGACTTAGAATAGAGGACCAGGAGATAGAGGAGCCTTGCTAATAAAGGGCTCCACTCCTGCACTTTGTTCTTTCTGGGTAACAGATAGCCAGGATGCAGGTGCATCCCACAAGGAGAAAGTGTTTTTGTTCATACTTGGGCCTTGTAGGGACGCAAGAACTGAGGTTTGCAGGTTAATATGTTGGTGATCTCTGAAAATGCCCTGTAGAGCGTGAAGTGGGAAAAGCGCTGGCTCAGAAATCAGATTCTAATCCTGGTTCTGGCACTAACTTGCTGTGTGACCTTGGACAAGTGTCTTTCTGCTTTTGAGCTATTTCTACAGAAGTACTGAGCTAGGCGATCTCTGAGGGCTCTTCTAGCTCCAGAGCTTAATGGTGTGATTCAGCTGTATACTAACTCTACAGAGCAGGTTTGTGAATATTTTCCTCTGAGAGGTCCTCCTGCTTTATGATGTTTGACACCCCTAATGTCTTTTTGTGGCTCAGATGCTTCTTGCACAGTTAGGAAAACAGCTGGCCTCGGAGTAGAGAGAGCCCCCAAAGGGTATCAAGTAGTTTGAGTCAAAGTTGCATCCTCACAAGTCAGAAGGAATGAACTCTACTATCTTTGGTGTGTTTTCTTGATTTTTTTACCTTAGTCCATTTGGAAGGTGATGCAGTAGAAGTTGGGCAGTATGTTTCTAGATTTTCAGAAACATGGAAGTTGTTCAGTAGCAAAAAACAAAGCAGTGGTGTCATTGAACCAAACGTGCTGTGAGTGAGTGGTACCCTTGTAAGGATTCTGTTAACAGCATATTTGTGTGAGCCTCACCCTGTGTTAGGGTATGGACCCCCCGTTGGGGTGCTGAGATTAATCAGTTAAAGTTCCTATGACCCTGGTAGCTTCTAATTTGGTGGGAGAGGCAGGTGCATAAGCAACTCTAAACCACGTTGTGTACCCAGGGGGAAAAGTGTACACGGTGCTCTGAGAACACAGATGGATGGCTGATGCCACCTGTGTTGAAGGTGGTGGGAAAGGTTGTGGTTTCCACTTCCCACTACCACCAATCTCACATTTTTCAGCCTTGAGCTTCACAATTCCTTTTGTTTTTGAAAATTATCCATGACTATAAAGTATTGGAACTGGTTTTAGTTTTACATAAACAAACCAGAAGATATTACTCATAATTCCTTGCACTCTGCAGTTTACCAAGGCTTTCAGCATATGTTGTTAAATTAATGAATGAATACACACTAACTTGTTTGCTCTTGAAAATAACCCTTGTGTGCAGAGCATTTAAAAGACAAGAAAATGGACTTGGAGAGGTCATTGTACTTGCTGAAGATTGCATCTGATGTACATAGCAGAGCTATGACTTATACTCAGGATTTATGATTCTAAATCCAAATCTTTTTGCCTTTTCTGTTCTTCTTCAGAGACTAATTATGAGCCACAGGATAAAATCACTCTCAGTCTTTTGATTTGTGATTCAAATTTTCCTCTTGAAGGCAGGCATCTGTGGAATGTAAGAGTATGGACTTTGTATTCAGACTGACCTGAATGCCAATCCTAGTTTTATCACTGATTTGCTGTGTGACCTAGAGCAAGTCACTTCACCTTCCTGAGTCCCTCAGGCAGTTGCCTTTAGGTGACTGTAACACATCTGCCTCTCTGACTTCTAGTAAGGATTAGAAGAGATGATGTGAATAAAGCACCTGGCCCATAACAGATTCTCAGTAAATGGAGACTGTGGTGGACATGGTTGTGGAAAGGGTTGTTATTCTTCTATAAGTTCCAAATAATGTAGGTGGTTTCTAAAACTGGTTAGGTTAAATAGTGAGTCCTTACTCTGTGCTGCATACTACACTGAGCTTTCTGCTGGGATCCCAGAGAAGACTAATACATGGACCTTGCCCTCAAGCGTATTACTTAGTTCCTGGAGGTCAAAGTTTCACCCCATTGAAAACATGCAGTGAACTGCACTCCAGGCTCTGAAGGTGCCCTTGACTATCCCTGGAGTCTCGTAGGGTGTCTACGATCCCAGGAATTGCCTTTCTAAAACAGTTTCTCAGCATTAATAGTCTTACTGCTTCCAAGTTGCCCATTTCATTCTTCCCTCCTCTCCACATCCTCAGAGGCCCTCCTTGCTTCTCACTGTCTCACAGTCCTGCTTCTCTCCCTCCTCTTCCCACCTCTGACAGCTTTCTTCTTTTTGTCTTTCATCATGACAAGCTCTTCTGAGTGGCCCTTGAGACATTTCTAACTTGGTGCCAACATACCTTTCCAGTGTCCCTGCCCATTCACCTTCCCAGCACTCCCAGATGTTCTCTTTCCTGCTCACCTCTGCACACCTTCTTCTCCCTGTCTGAATGGCCCCTCTCCTCTGCCTCCCATCTCCTGTCACTCCTATCAGATTCCCTCTCCCAGGTCCAATTACGTGTTATCTCCTAGAGCACTCATCCTTAACAAGAAGTCATTTGCTCTGAAATTCATTTCTCTCTTAACACATTTGGAGTAAGATTTGAGGCAACAGGTTGCAGGGATTTTATTTATATGCTCTTTTCCCATAGTAGACTGTGCTCGTCCAATGAAGACACTGTTTCTTATATTGCATGTTCATATCATCTAGCTCAAAACCAGATGTGTAGTTGGGGTCAGTTCATCAAACTGACTGCTTTATGTAGTTTGAGATAAAACCTAAAAGAAGTTGGCAAATTGGAGAGAATTCTGATAGACAAGGGAATTGGGAATGGACTGGCAATTCAACTTGTTAAGGTTTCTTTCTCTTTGTTCTACTAACAGTCTGTGACAGCAAAGAGCCTAAAGTCATACTTTTTGGCGTTTTTCCTTTCTTTCATATTTTTGTTTTTTGCCATTTGTTTTTGTAGGTTAATTCCTATGTCCTGAAGAAGAATATGATCCTCATGACAAATAATTTCTATGCAGCAATCTTGGGATATGATGAGGTAAGATCACATGCCAGGCCTTGGGCAGAACAGTGGCTTCCCCCAACAAAGGCTGTTGATGAGAGCATCTGAAGGAAGCTTCAGGACCATCTTCACTGCCTGTCATTATGGCTTAGTGTCTATTTCTTCATCTCATTGACTGATTTAGCAGTGCTTGGGAAAGACGGCAGTACATAATGTGGTCACATCATCAGTGTTTGAGTGCCTGCCGGGTGTTGGATAGACAAAGGCAAGTCAGACACTGTCTCAGCCCTAGTTGCTCCCAGAGAGAGGGATGTTCACGTGTAAACAGCATGGTCTGCCAGACAAATTATATACTTTTTAATTTTCTTTAATTATAGAAGCAGTACATACTCATTTCAAAAGTTTATGAAATTCGACATAAGTGGTTGAAATAGAATATAGAAGGCCCTATTTTCTCTCTTGCCATTTCCCCTGCCCCAAAGGAAAACTTCATTAACAGCTTATTGGATGTCCTTGTAGATATTATCTGTGCATGAACAAGCAGATTTTTCCTCCTTTATGCAAATGGGAGTTACACACTATTCTTCAACTTGCTTTTTTGAGTGAACCATGTATCTTGGGCATCGTTCCACATCAGAACATTTAGATCCATCTCATCTTTTTTATTGTAAAATATACATGATATAAATTTTCCATTTTAAATGTACAGTGGCTTTAAGTGTATTCCTCTTGTTGTACAGCCATCACCACCTCTATCTCTAGAAACTCTTTTTCTTTCCATAGTGAATCTCTGAACACTGACTCCTCATGCCCTCCTTCCTCTATCCCTTGGCAACCATTTTACTGTCTGTCTGTGAATTGGAGCACTCTGGGATCCTCATGTAAATGGAATATCACAATATTTTTCCTTTTGTGACTGATTTGCTTCACTTAGCATAATGTCTTCAAGGTTCATTCATGTTGTAGTGTCTAGCTCATCTCCTGCCCTCACACCCCCAGAAAAGTTAAAAGACAGTGTAGTGAATACATGTATACTCACCACCAGGATTCATCAGACCCTTGCTTTTTTTTTGGAGGAGGGGATAAACCATGTGATTTTATACTCATTTCATGGTTATCTCCATATTTAATGCAAGCGTCACCCCTCCTAAGAAGTGGTCCCTGACCTTTGCCAGGCTTAGCTCATTCAGCCTTCCCTGTGCTCTCATAGCTCTTACTGCATTAGTATTAACTGTTACCCTGGCTGAGTGGAGATTTCTTCTGGGAGGTGGCAGTGCCTACTATATGTGTGTATTTCTGTTGCCACATAGTGCTTGGCATGCAGTAGGTAAGCAGTGAAGAAGGGAGAAAATGCACAAAGGGGTGAAAGGGAGGCACTGGAGTTCAGGTTGTAGGAAATGTTATCAGCATGCAGACAGGAATGAAAGCCAGAAGATAAACTTGCCCCCAAATTAAATTAAATGACTTGCTTCAGACCATGGGACTAATTAAAATTTAAATTAGGGTCTCCTGATTCTGACCTACTAGCTATCCTCAGTTATAAGAGAGCAATTTAGACTATACACCAGACACATCTCTAGTTTAATATGAGCTTTTTGGCCGCAGAATGAAAATTGAGAAACATTGCTTATCTGTGCATATTAGTTGTTTTTTGGCTACATCCCCAATCTTTGTTATTTTTTTGTTTTGAGACAGGGTCTCGCTTAGTTGCTGGGGTAGGCCTTGAACTTCTTGCCATCCTCCTTCCTTAGCCTCTGAGTCTCTGAGGTATAAGTGTGTGCTGCCACACCTAGTACATATTGGTTGCTAAATTAGATGCATTCTGAGTTCAGAAATCTTACTCTATATCTATCTATCTATCTATCTATCTATCTATCTATCTATCTATCTATCTACCTACCTACCTATTTTTTTTTAATGAAGCTTAGCTAGGGCTAAGGCTGTAGCTCTGTGGCAGAGTGCTCGCCTAGCTCATGTGAGGCACTGGGTTTAATCCTCAGCACCACAAAAGCATGCTGTCCATCTACAACAAACTTGCACCCACCTGCCTCAGCCTCCTCAGTGGCTGGGATTATAGGTGTGTGCCACCATACCCAGCCCTCTGTATATATTTAATGCAATAATATTCTCTCTTGCTTACAGTGCCTGTAGCTCTCCACATCTTCCCCATTCTTTTTTTCTTTTTTTTTTGGTACTGAGGATTGAACTCAGGGGCACATGACCACTGAGCCACATCCCCAGTCCTATTTTGTGTTTTATTTAGAGACGGTCTCACTGAGTTGTTTAGCTCCTCAATTTTGCTGAGGCTGGCTTTGAACTCACAGTCTTCCTGCCTCAGCCTCCTGAGCCGAGCCATTGGGATTACAGGCGTGTGCCACTGCACCCAGCTTCCCCATTCTTCATGTCTCCACAGCTTTCCCTGACCTCTCTAGATCTCTTGTGCTTTGACTCTACATTTCAACATTCTTGTCCATTTAGCACGTGTTTATTGGGTGTCTACCATGCATTGGGAATATATTGGTGAATCAAGCAAACATGATCTGGCTCTTTCCTACACAAAATACTTTCTTTTTTAAGTTTATATATATATATATTTAATTGTCAATGAGCCTTTATTGTTACTTATTTATTTATTTATTTGGTACCGGGATTGAACTCAAGGGCACTCGACCCCTGAGCCACATCCCCAGCCCTATTTTGTGTTTTATGTAGAGACAGTATCTCACTGAGTTGCTTAGCGCCTCGCCATTGCTGAGGCTGGCTTTGAACTCGCGATTCTCCTGTCTCAGCCTCCCAAAGTGCTGGGGTTACAGGCGTGCGACACTGCACCCGGCTATTGTTATTTATTTATATGCGGTGCTTAGAATTGAACCCAGTGCCTCATGCATGTTAGGCAAGCACTCTACCACTGAGCTACAACTCCAGGCCCCCAAAATTACATTCTTACTGAGAGACAAGACAGTAAACAAGCAGCAAGTAAACAAGTAAATAGATGTCTAATTACAAATAGAGTACAGTGATAGAGAATAACAGGGGAATGAGGAGTCATCGTAGAACTAAGGCGAAGAATAAGGAGGCCCTGTGCAGCGCGTAGGTTCAGGTCTACCATGCAGCTTAGCATTTGTTCACTCTTTCCGACTTTGTTCTGTGCTGTTGTTTGATGTGCACTAGCTTTGTCCCTCCCACTAAGATTGCAGGCTCCCTGAGAGCTGAGCCCAGGTTACTATGACTATGTTCTTAGCATCATGCTAAATGCATAGTGGTGTTAAATCAGTCTCATCCAAGTAAAACTCTGCCACTCTAAACCCATCACTGTAACCAGACCCACTAATGTCAGGACAGTCCCTTGACTTCCTCTCAGTTTCTTTCCACCTGGGTGTCTTAATTTCCTGAAAGATGTTCTTTTTGTATTGTGAGGGAAAAGTAGTCATGAAGAAAATTGTTGTGCAACCAAATGCTTAGCTCCTGAGCACCCTTTTTCCTTTTCTGCTTCCTTTGTTTGAAATATGCACTCCCAGGCCATTTGTTTTTCCTGAGTCACTAGCAGTCTGGTGGGTGATCAGTCATTTTCTGATCCCTTGCACTGTGTTCTAGGCACTGCATTGTGCCTACAGTGAAGCAGCACCATCCCCTGACCTCAGCAGTGCTGGCTGCATCTGTTTCCATCACCAGTTAGCTAGCTAACCTCTGAGCCTCAGTACTTTTCTTTCACTTGAGGGTAATAGTATCTGTGCTGCATGCCGTATGTACTCATTAAGAGCTGTCTGCGTGAAGGAACCCTGACAGTCTGGAACAGTCAGGTTGTTAACACTGTTTTCAAGTCTTGAGTCTTCTCTGATTGCTCAGGAACTCCTGCTTATAGATTTTCCCTGGCCCAGCCATCTCACCTACCACTTGAGGCTGTCTGTTTGTAGCAGACCATGGCTGCCAGGATTTTCCTGTTCTGGGTTCTGCAAATTCTTCAAGTCCCTGTGACACCCACTCCCATTTCCAGTCCTCCACATATCACGCATGTGGTTCTCTGCCAGCAACACTCCAGCCTGTGCCCAGGGCACTCTAGACAAAGGCAGGGTGTTGTGTGAGCAAATAGCTTGGAGAATGGTGATGTGCCTGAGCTTGTTCTTGGCCCCTAATGCCATCTGCCAGAAGAAGTGGGTTTTCCTAACTCAGCCCTGTTGCCAGGACAATCTTCAGCTGTGGGACTGTGGGGTATTTAGTAGAGGATGTCTGGAGCAGGTGGAATACTTTTCCACCAAATTGGCAGCTCTCCACACTGGACATGGCCCTTCCTGGCAGCAGGCCTGGAGCCAGACCTCAAATACCATAGTGCCCAAGAGACCAGACCATTGGATAGCGTGAAACAAGTGCCTCTGGGTCTTTGCAATGTTTACCACTTACAGAGCCTTTCACAGTCATTGTCTTTTTTTTTTTTTTTTTAATATTTATTTTTTAGTTGTAGGTGGACACAATATCTTTATTTTATTTTTATGTGGTGCTGAGGATCGAACCCAGTGCCTCCCGCGTGCTAGGCGAGCACGCTACCACTGCGCCATAACCCCAGCCCCACAGTCATTGTCTTTTTTTTTTTTTTTTAAAGAAATGGACACAATGTCTTTATTTTATTGCTTTGTATGTGGTGCTGAGGATCGAACCCAGGGCCTCACGCATGCGAGGCAAGCGCTCTACCGCTGAGCTACAATCCCAGCCCCAGTCATTGTCTTTTAATGCTTGCTATAGCTCTGTGGGATGGGAATTATTCTTGTTTAACTCATGAGAAACCAAGGCTCGGGAAGGCTAATGGCTTTTCAGAGACCACATAGCCATCAAGTAACAGAGCTAACTTTGTTTTTTTTTTCTTTTCTTGAGAAAGGATCTCACTATGTTGCCCAGACTGGCCTCAAACTTCTGAGCTTAAGTGATCCTCCTGCCTCAGCCTCCTGAGTGCTAGGGTTACAGGTGTGTGCCTCTGCACCCAGCTTCAGAGCTAGATTGGAACTCTGGCAGTCTGGCTGCAGGTTCCACTGTTGTCTTGACTGTATCTGCAGCTGCCAGCTATAGCATGCTCCTAAGTGCTTGTATTCAACATATTATACTTTAGAAATGCCTTTACATTATTGTATTTTTATTTAAAAAAATTTTTAGTACTAGAGATTGAACCCAGAGGTGCTCTACCACTGAACTACAACCCCAGTCCTTTTAATTTTTTATTTTGAGATGGAGTCTTGCTAAGTTGCCGAGGCTGTCCTGGAACTTCAGATCCTCCTGCCTTAGCCTCCTATATTGTTAGGATTACAAGTGTGTGCCACCGTGCCTGGCACATTATCTTATTTTGTATAATTCAAAGATGCTGTAAGCACATATTTTCATCTTTTTAATAGCTGAGAATTTTGAGGTTCAGGTTTAGCCACCACCATTGAGCTTAATGTGGCAGAGCTGGGACTTGATCCAGCCTTTCAACTCCAAGTCAGCACTTTAGTTCCACACACTATCTTGGTACCCAGACAGAGCAATTTCCCAGGGCCTTTCCCTCAGTCACCCTTATCCCTCCCTCCCCTACAGATCTAAGCTAGAAAATGCCTCTAATTAGTCTCTGTACTATTTGGGCTTCCCAGCAGAGTTCTCTGTACTAGGAGAGGCAGTGTCAGGCATATACAGATGCAGGCTCTGCACATTACCCTTGGTGGCCCTCTGTGGCCCACAGGCTGCTGAACAGCCTGTGACTCTACTTAGGGAGAGGCTGGACCAGTCATGGCCAACCCAGAGATGGGTGACACTGAAGGCAAGGTTCTTGGCTCCCTTTCCCAAAGGATGCTTCATAGATGGGTGCCCTTGGACCAAGCAAGAAGGTGTAGTCCACACCCACTTCCATTCCTTGGAAAACACTCAAAACACTGCCAGCCATGCTGTGTGCAGGCACTGCTGCTGCCATTTCTCTTCTTGGCCTCTCAAACATTGCCTGGGCCAGGCCTGGTGACGTAGAGAAGAAGAATTGTGCTGGGAGGGCCAACCAAATGTGGCCCTGTGTCACCTCAGCCAGTGACTTGTCCCCTCCGGGTCCCAGGTTTTTCCTCTGTGTAAAGTGAAGGGGTTGGACCGAGTGCTCTTGTAAGACCCCTTCCAGCTCTGTAGTGTAGCTGCCCCATTTCTCCCTCACTGTCTCTGTGAGGTCCTTCTGAACCAGTTCTTTGTTTGCTCTTGTGTTCACAACATCCCCAGTTTTTGTATCCTGGCCCTGTAGTACTCTCTGGAAGACCAGTTGTTATGCTCTGTGTTCCAGGGGATCCTTTCAGATGATCGTGGGCTGGCTGCTGCCCTCTGGAGAACCTTCTTCAACCAGAAATGTGAAGACCCTCGACAGCTTGAATTGCTTGTAGAGTATGTGAGGAAACAGGTAGGTGCCCTTCACCCCCCAGCACAGTCTTGTGAAAAGTGGGTCCTCTTGAGATTGTGGGTGCTAGAATTTTAGGGAAACATGGGAGGCTGAGTTGCCAGAGACCTGTCTACAGGAATTCTGACTTGATCATGTGAGCAGCAGGCACTGATGAGGAGCCAGCACCTTCTGTGTGTCCAGCTGTGAACTAGGCCAGGGACCCAGGGAATGTCATAGAGAAGGATAGGCATGAGTAACCTCCTGCTTTCAGAAAATTGTAGATGTTATCCATTCACTACACATTGCATTGCCTACTGTGTGCCAGGTGCTGCACTAAATGCTGGGCTCACGATGTCCTAAAAGATACATATAGGCATGGGGCATATTGGCCCACCCACATAGCCCCCTTCTAGACCTACTTAGAGCTCAGGATTCATTTCCTGTTCCTGACTTCTCACAGGACCAGGCTCTAAGCAGTATTCCACAGACACAGCCCCAGAGTCTTCCCACTGACTGCTCTCCACTGTCTAGCAGGGTCTCCCCATTTCAGATCCTCACCTTTCTGGCTCCCCAGGGCTCCTTGACACCACAGTTTCTAGGAGAAGCTCCACAACAAGGATTGCTTTACTACACAGCTTTCTTAAGCCAGTGGAGAATTAACTCCTTGATCTCCCTGTCCCAAATTCTTTAAAGATGGCAAACCCAAACTTTCTAGATGAGTAGGCTGAGTGACAGGGGGGAAGAACATGGAGGCTTTTCCAGGGTCTCCCAGTGAGTCAGCTTACACAGCTGGCCTCAGACCCCAAGCTGGGTGATTCATGCCACCACTAAAAGCCTCAGCTGCTGCAGACAGCTCATCAACTTGGCTGTCCATGAGTCACACCTTTGCTTCATGGACCTGGCCCTGGGCTGATGGGCCTCACCCTGTTGTTCTCTTGTTCACCTGTATCTACAGCCTTCAGACCTCCAACAATCAGGAAAAAGAAGGGCTGTCAGCTCTTGAGCAGTCATGGCCAATAGGACTACCTAGTTGATTGCTGGAAAGGTGACATATTGAGGCTCTTCAGACCCAGAGGGTAGAGAACCCCAGAAGCCAGGACTTCTGTTTCACCATTCTTCAAATCTGTCAGAGTCAGAGAGAAGGCACCGTGGCCAGGGAGCTCCACCCACAGAGAATTCTGAGACTCTCACTGTTGACTGGACTCGCCCTCAGACAGGAGTAGCAATTGGCAAAGCAAATGCTGTTTTCTGAGAGACCCACCCAACTTTTCCATCTGCCATGGTAGGCATGTGCCAGAGGCCCACACATGACAAGACACAGCTGGGACCTCTCCAGGGACCCTGAAGGAAGGGGCTGATACAACCAATATCCCTATTTAGAAGTCTTTTATAGCCCCAATGAGAATCAGGAAAACAGTGATGGGGCCTTTAGGAAAGCAGGGAGATTTGATGGGGACCCAGTTCTGTCAGGAAGCCTTTGAGCATTTGCCATGCCAGGCCCTGTGCTGGGAGAGCAGATTAATGAGGCCTGGTCCTGCCTTTGAGGAGCCAGTCAGGCACATGGCAGTCCTGGAGTAAGTCAGTCTGCAGTGTGATCCAGGTAGACAGAGTGTTGGGGAATGCCCAAGAAAGAGGTGTGTTCTGTTCAAGTGGATCAGGAAAAACCAGGAAGCTGGACCTTGAGCAGACTCTAGTCCTACTCCTGGTGCTGCTTTGTTTTTTTTTTGTTTTTTTTTTTTTTTTAATATTTATTTATTTTTTTAGTTGCAGGTGAACAGAATATCTTTATTTTATTTTTATGTGGTGCTGAGGATCGAACCCAGTGCCTCACGCATGCTAGGCGAGCATGCTACCACTGCGCCACAATCCCAGCCCTCCTGGTGCTGCTTTGTAATCAGTCTGGGTCATATCGAGGTGTGCAACTCAGGAGATAGGCTAAGCAGTAGCTTTAGGGGAAGAAATGGAGTTGCTAGAAAGAGTGGACTTTAAGAAAGATTCATTTGAGCTTCTTGCCTTGGAAAAGACTCAGGTCATGTGGAAATCTAGACCTGAAGTACATCAAGAGGCTGGGGGCGGGGCTGGGATTGTAGCTTAATGGTGGAGCGCTTGCCTCCCATGCATGAAGCACTGGGTTCAATCTTCAGCACCACATAAAAATAAATAAATAAATATATTGTGTCCATCTACAATTAAAAAAAAAAAAAGAGTCTGGGGTTGAGTTCAAGGGTCAGCAGTCTGAAGATGGGTCAATAAGAGTGGTGAGTTCTTGGAAAAGCGATATGATCCTAAGCCTAAGATGAAGCCCTGGTTTTCCCTTTCCCCCAAGGAAGGCTGCCTAGATCTGGTGCTGCCTCCTGCTCTGATTCAGTGCTCACGGGAGATGTTGCTATCCACTTGCCCGTCGGTGGCCCTCCTTACTAGCAGGCAGTTGAGGACTCCTCCAGAGATCCCTTCATCTCCTGAGACTCAGTCACTCATTAGCTTGCAAAACTGCCTGACCCTCTTCCCCTGCAGCAACTTCCGTTTGCCTGCACCACAGGTGTTCCCTTCCACAGGGAATATTGTGCACCTAGAGTCCTTGGGCAGGTCTGAGAGCATTCAGGGGCCTGGCATTGCCCAGGGCAGTGGCATCTGGAGCTCACCCTCTCCATGCCAAATGGGCTGGAGGTACTAACAGAAGAAAGCCCAGAGTAGACATTATCACTTTTCTCCAAATTCAGAACAGCTGTCATTTGTGGGGAGTAGAAGGATAGGGCATTTGTTGTCGTTCCCCCCACCAATCCCGTTTCAGCAGGAACACTAAGGATCAGTGGTAAAAGTTACAGGAAAGCAGCAGGGGCTTTGGAGGGACGATGACCATCTTAACAGCAGAGCTGTCAGGCCCTGTCAGACTCCCCCACACATCCTAGATGGACTCTGGAAGACAAGAGGCATACGTATTAGCAAAAAACAGTTTGGGTGACCAGGTCTGAGCAGATGCTTTTATCTTTCCATGAGTCCATGAAGATACACATTTTGTACCCTCTCAAATGAGGGAACATAGATCTCAAAGAAGGGAAGTGGCCACTTTGAGTACCACCACTAAGGAGTAGAATTGGGATTCTTTTCTCCCAGCAGCATTGGATGGGGTGGACTTCTGTAAGTTGCAGACTGACTTTCTGGCCTGCAAAAACTTTGTAGGGAGAGTGCATCAGGGGGAGAAATGTCATTGGGGTGTGTGGGTTCAGAGGTGCTATGGGGAATTCCCTAAAATCTTTCCAGGGAATTTCCCCCAGAGACTTGTTTCTCCAGATCTTTTTAATGTAATAATCTGGGAAATCAGAGACACCTGGCCTGAGGACTGGATGGTCAGAAGCCCCAGACTTCTCCCCTTACTCTCCTTGAGGAGGCTGTTTTCTTACGTCACCTTACGTGTGTCCAGCCCCTATCCCTGTCCTCTGATCCTTGTTCTTCCTGCTGCAGATGCAGTACCTGGATTCCATGAATGGCGAGGATCTGCTTCTGACAGGGGAAGTGAACTGGCGCCCTCTGGTGGAGAAGAATCCACAGAGCATCCTGAAGCCCCATGCTCCCACTTATAATGATGAGGGTCTCTGAGGGGCTGGTTCCTCCAGACAGTTCGCCTGCTGGCTTTGAGGAACCTCAGCAAGAGACGAGCCTGTTTGACCTAGGACCCTGCAGAAAGTGGCCTGAACTGACTTTGAACAGCAGCTGTCAAATACCTGGCCCCATTTATGTTGTTTCCTCTTAGTGTGCCCCGGAGTCTGATCTGTTGGGGGTAAAGTGTGGGGAGAACCCCTAGTTCTTCTGAAGTGTCCTCAAGAGGAGCCCCAAGAAAGGGCTCCCTGAAGCACACACTTCCCAAGTCCTTCCAGCACCATATGTGACTGACAGCTTTTCCTAGAGTCTCAGCAAGGGCTGGGGTAGGTTAGAAAGGGGATACCTCTACCAAGGGCTTACTGTTAGCCTAGGAGCAGTTTGAATGTTGCTGGGTTGAGACGGGTAGCCACACTCTGTCCCCTAGCTTTGAGCCATAGAGTTGAGTTGGCCATTAAAAGAAACAGAGACTTATCTCTGCCATGGCTTTTATTTATTCCAGGGTCTTTTAGGAACTTCTGTGAGATGACAGATGCCATAAGCTAAGGAGCACTGCCCAACTCAGTTAAAGACAGAGGGAGGGGAGAGGTCAGATGGTCTCTGCTGCTGCCGATGCCTCTGGTTCCAAGAGATGTGTCACTCTCTGGCCAAGACACAGCCTGCCAGGCTTATCCTTTGGTAGCCAGGAAAGGTCTGATGGCCAAAGGGGCTTGTAACATCCTAAGTCATTTAAAGAGGCCTCAAGAACAAAGGTCCCTTTGTCACCCCCAGTGAAGTGGGTGAAGAATACTGTCTTTCCTCTCTTGGTCTCCCCTTATATGAGATATGGGGGCAAAAAGAACATTCTTCTTGGCTTCGTTGCACCATCCCAGGACCCAGCCCCACGTCCAGCTCTCTACCCCTTTCCTAACCCTGGAAAATGTGCTGCAGAGCCACCTTGTCTGAGCACTGGAGTACCAGTTCCCCTCCTCCCTTGGAGTGTGGGTCATTTCTTGGGGGATTTTTCTTAAATTGAAGAAAGGGGGCGGGGAACCATCTTGCCCCTCCCTCCCCCATCAAACGTCCTTCACTGAACTTGCTATAAAATGAGTCATATAAAGAAACTCTATATGGGTGAGGTATATCCCACTTCTGTGAAAACATTACAAATCAAACCGCCTTCTCTTGGTTTATTTAAGATGCTTTTGTTGCAAGCGGAGCTCCAGAGTGAAGCCTCCTCTGTGTGTGTGAGATAATAACACCTTGTAACTCATTACAGCTGGGCACTATTTACATAAACCAGAGCTGAGCCAGGCAGGAATTTGCTGATTAATTTATTTTTAATGGAGTGAAGTATACCATGCACCAAAATAAACTTTACTGTGTGTACCTAACTGCTCCTGGAATGGATGGAAAAATTAATGGAACAGATTTTGGCTCCCAACTCTGCACATTAATTCATATATAAAAGTTATTTGAGCATTAACCCATTTGCTGCCCAGAAGCTCCCCAGTCACAGATCCCAGCTCACGGCATCAGTTTAGCTACTGGACTTGCTTTAGTATCCTGGAACCTCAGCTTGGGAAGGAACTTTAAAGGTCATTTGTGTCAGCTCTGGCCAGAACTTGATTGCCCTTCATAACATGCTGGTTGGCCTAAGTTCGTGCAAGCCCTAGCTAAGTCCCTCCAGCAGCAAGTAGATGGTCCCTGCTTGCAGAGCCTGTATCTGCAGGATTCAGTAATCATCCAACACAGCAACTTGTAGCATTTCAAGGGATGTTTGAAAGAGCCAGATTGGATCTGCCACATCTGTGATGTCCCAAATGTTCCAGATACCAGTCTGTCTCCCTTTCAAGATAAAAGCCAAGTGACTTGGAGGCTTCAGGCTCTTGTTTGACCCCTCTCCATTCCAGCCTGTCTTTATAGATCTCTAATCCATTTCTTCCCTGAGCAAATGGACCCACTTGGGTTACTTGAAGGGACCACATCATGTGTTTCCTCCTCCTGAACTCATCCCTCCCACTGCTGACTAAAGAAGTCCCAAGTTTTGGGCCTGGGATTGTGGCTCAGTGGTAGAGCACTTGCCTTGCATGTATGAGGCACTGGGTTCGATCCTCAGCACCACATAAAAATAAATAAAGATATTGTGTCCATCTACAACTAAAAAAATATTAAAAAAAAAAAAAAAGAAAAGAAATCCCAAGTTTCCTTGAATGTCACCTTTCCTATTTCCCTCAGGCCCAGGCACAGTGTCCACAGGACTCCTTACAGTGTCCTCTGCTCACTTAGCCGCTCCCTTGCCACAATGAGGTGATTTTTTTTTTTTTCCACACAGCCACCTCGCACATAGCCCTTTGAGCTACTTACACTCAGAGTAGATGCTGTGTTGGTGTGGATTGCCTTTGTTCTCCCAGTGCTCAGCAGAGTGTCTGGCTTACAGTATCTGTGCATACTGTGATAAATGAGAAAATTAATGAATGACTAAAGTCATCAGTCATTATCAGTACAAGCCCAATTTTTTTAAAAATTCCCTTTCTAGACTATTCTCAATCTGACCTACATTTTAATTTATTTAAACAGGAATGCTAAAGTATTAAGCACCTCCTTTTTCTTTAGCATAGGAACCAAAACTAAAAGCTCCAGCTAAATGTTTTCTAATGTAAACTGTTATTATACAAAACAAGAGAAGGACATGATCTTTGCCTCCAGGGAGATTGCTTTTTAGGAATGATTTTGTCATTTATTTGTACTCTATACTTCCAGGGGGAAAAAAATTAACGGCATATTATGAGATGCATTTATAATAAAACTAAAGCTATTAAAGCAAAGTTTGAAAGATAACATGCACATAATATTGCAAAGGAAGAGAGGGAAAATAATAGAAAACCTAGACTGCTAATCAACTTTCATGAATTTTTTGTAATAAAATATTTTAAATGCATTGTCTCACCTAGTCCTGTAAAATAGTTATCCTCATTTTTATTATCCTTTTTCCACAACTGAGGAGATTAAGGTTCAGAGAGTTATCCAAGAGTGCTTCATCCTATGTCATGTGACCCCAGGACCTGTTCTCCAGACCACACTGCCTCCCTCAGGTCGGTGAGAGGTCTGCACTTGAATATAAAACCTGTTGCTTGGGGCTGGGGCTGTAGCTCAGTGGTAGAGCATTTGCCTAGTATGCGTGAAGCCCTGGGTTCGATCCTCAGCCCCACATACAAACAATAAATGAATAAAATAAAGATCCATCAACAATTAAAAAAAATTTTTAAAAAAACCATTGCTCTGAGCTTCCTGGTATAGAAAAGGAAAGGCCTTAAGGTTATGTTGTTCCCATTGTCACATAAAAGAAAGTCTGTCTGCTAATTCATCAAAAAAAAAAAAAAAAAAAAACAACGAACATTTTCCCTACTCTTCGGAGAAGAATGTTTTATAAACGTTTGCAAATAAGAAACAATAATATGAACACTATGTCCAAAGTTTGTTTTGCCTAATTTTTTTTTTAAATTGCTGAAGCTGGCTTTGAACTGGTGACCTTCCTGCACCAGCCTCCTTTAACTTTTTTTTTTTTTTTTTTGGTACCGGGGATTGAACTCAGAGATACTTGACCACTGAGCCACATCCCCAGCCCTATTTTGTGTTTTCTGTAGAGATAGGGTCTCACTGAGTTGCTTAGCGCCTCGCGGTTGCTGAGGCTGGCTTTGAACTCACAATTCTCCTGTCTCAGCCTCCCAAAGTGCTGGGATTACAAGCGTGCATCATTGTGCCCAGCTTCAGCCTCCTTTCTAACATGAGCTGATATTAAAGCCCAGGCTACATTTCAGCTATTTTTTAAAAATATTTTTTTAGTTGTTGATGGACCTTTATCCATTTATTTATATGCAGTGCTGAGAATTGAACCCAGTGCTTCGCACATGTGAGGAAAACACTCTTCCACTGAGCCACAACTCCAGCCCTCAGCTGCTATTTTTTAAATTTCTGCTCTGTACAAGATGCAGCTTGGTATTTTCACTTGTTATCTCATTTAGTCCTCAGTGACAGTCCTATGGGGGTAAGTGTGAAGTCATGTTACACATGAGGGAAACCGAAGCAATGGAAGGCCCAGATTGACCCTGTGTGCAGTGCGGACTTGTGTGGCTCTGACACCCAAGTCCTCTGCTTTTAGTTCTGAAGGGGAATTTCTAGATGGAGGATGGGGCAGTTGTACTGTAGTTAAGAAGTTTTAAACAAACAAACCTAAAGTGTTATTCCAGTCACATGGACTGGTGTGTGCACATAGCTAACTGGGAAAATTGCAAGAAGGTTAGAAATAAGGAAAGCTTTTTGGGGGGGGGTACTGGGGATTGAACTGAGGGGTACTCGACCACTGAGCCACACCCCCAGCCTTATTTTGTGTTTTATTTGGAGACAGGATCCCACTGAGTTGCTTAGTGCCTTGCCATTGCTGAGGCTGGCTCTGATTCTCCTGTCTCAGCCTCCCAAAGTGCTGAGATTATAGGCATGCACCACCATGCCCGCTTAAGGAAAGCCTTAAAGACAGGACAAGGTTTAGGGAGGTGGAAAGAAAAATAGGAAGTGCAGAGTTCCCAAGTGAAGGCATGGAACAGGAAGCTCTTCAAACTCAAGTGGACCATAGAGTTGGCTGCTAAGGGAAGGAAAGTTTGCAGAGTTCAGGGAGTAGGCTTGGCCTGGATACCATGCCATTGGACAGGCAGCAAGGAGGTGCATTCTCCCTAAGGACTGAGGCTTAACAGGATCTGAGGTGCATGATGGTGTGCAGGATGAACTGGTCCAGCCAGGAAGGGAGCCTAGCTTGAGGTCCTGGGGGATGGGAGTAGGAATTCAAAGAAAGGTTAAAATCCCAGAGACATCTCAGAGAAAAAACTCACCTAACTGCTCAAAGTGCCTAAAGAAGGGGAGCGGTCACAGAGCTCCCCTGGAGCCAGGGGTGGTGCTGTATGGTGAAAGACAGGCTGGAAAAGAATTTTGTTTACATTGTGTTTTTCTAAGTGGTGATTATAGCATCCTATAGGCTGGGCAGGGCAGGAACTGCTGCCCCATCATGTGGTAAGGAAACGGGTTCACATTTACTGGTGCGAGGCAACCCTGTAGCAAACTGAACACTCACATGTCTCTTGAGTTCTACCCCATTGCTTTTGGTGCACACTGGGGTACCTGCTTGGGGAACCAACCTGGTGGGAGGTGGACTTCAGGTTGTAGAAATGCCCTGGGAAGGGCAAGGAGTATAGGAAGGATGCATGAAAACATGAATCTGCCTGAGTTCCCAGAGATGAGGGTAACCCAGGGACTAGGATAGGGAGGCAGAACTACCTACAGGAGGTGGTAGGAGATTTGAGGGTCACTTCCAGAAGGACTCAGTTGGGCCTGCTGCAGAGTAGGAGCCAGGAAATGAACCAGAGAGCTTAAAGGTTTCCGACTATTCAGAAACATGATTGTAGAGAGAATACAGGTGAGTGGTGAAGAAAGCAGAGTATGGCAGCAACTTGTGGCATTTGGGTGTGTGCTAGCTGAGAAGAAACAGAGAAAAACCAGGCAGGTGTTAGGAGAGAGGTGAAAACTCAGGGGAGATGTGTGAAGGTGGGGGGTATTCCAATTAAATGTAAAGCACTTGCCAGGTGGCTCAGGAGGCTGGGGCTGGAGGGTAACCAGTTCAGAGCCAGTCTCAGCAAAAGCAAGGCGCTAAGCAACTCAGTGAGACCCTGTCTCTAAATAAAATACAAAAAAGTGCTGGAGATGTGGCTCAGTGGTTGAGTGCCCCTGAGTTCAATCAAAAAAGTACTGGGGAGGGCTGGGGTTGTGGCTCAGTGGTAGAGCGCTTGCCTCGCATGCGTGAGGCACTGGGTTCGATCCTCAGCACCACATAAAAAAATAAAGATATTTGTGTCCATCTACAACTGAAAAAAAAATTAAAAAAAAAAAAAAGTACTGGGGAGGGGCTGGGGTTGTAGCTCAGTGGTAGAGCGCTTGCCTAGCATGCGTGAGGCACTGGGTTCGATCCTCAGCACCACGTGTAAATAATAAATGAATAAAATAAAGATCCATCAACAACTAAAAAAAATTAAAAAAAAAAAAAGTACTGGGGATGTGCCTCAGTGATTAAGCATCCCTGGGTTCAATCCCCAGTACCGCCCTCCGCCCACACACACACACACAAAGTTAAGCACTTAGGGGAGTAGAAAACTCCATGAATGTTAGGGAAATGGAAGTCTAGTTGAGAACTCAGTCTGGTCCTGGCTGGAAGAAGGGAATCTTTTCCTGAGATCTTTTCTTCTTCCAAGAACACATGCAGGGAGAGAGACTAGGGATTCCTGAGTTGAGGCCCAGAAGGGGAAGGGACAGCTAGCTCATGCCAGCTGGTCTCGATGCCCAAGGAATCTAGAATTTGTCAATCATTGGACTAATGTATGAAGGAAGGGAGCTGGCAGATGTGTG
Organism: Geosciurus inauris; assembly: GCA_004024805.1. Lineage (NCBI taxonomy): Eukaryota > Metazoa > Chordata > Mammalia > Rodentia > Sciuridae > Geosciurus > Geosciurus inauris. The sequence continues at coordinate 63,556 of PVHX01008030.1, forward strand.
GGTAGGGAACAGGACAGCCCCAAAGTGTTTGAACTTTTGTACTTAGGCCCAGTCCTGCCCACTTCCAGTCTTCTCCCCACTGTATCCATCATGTGTTGCCCACCCTATCCACCAGGCACCCCTCTCCCCACTCACTCCTGCCCTGGTGCTAACCACCCATCAAAAGTTTTTTGTGGCATCCAGGGGACCTCCCTTGAGCCAGGTTGATGAGTCTAGGGCCCAGAATCCATCCAGATCAAGAGTGCTTTCCTCTCTGAAAGGGAGAGTAAGAAGAAAAGACCCTTGAGATCCTGGCAGGGATTCTCCAGGAAGCGAGTCTCCAAGAACTGGCCTGTGATGTCAACACTGGGAGATTACAGTGTTAGCATTGGAAGGCACTTGGAAACCTGCACAGCCATCATTTGATAGACGGGAGGCTGAACCCTGAGAAGCCTTACTCCAGGCTTCACTTTCAGGAACCAGAACCCCTAGGCCTATGCTGACCTGCTCCTCTTCCTCTTTTTCCCTCTTCCTATAGCCAGGAAAGCTCTTTCACTTCCCAGGCCCTATATAGGAAAGAGAGCCTGCCACAGGTCTGTATCTTAGCTGAGGGTGTGGGAACATGGTTCCTCTAAAGTTCCAGAATGGGTTATGAGCTCTAAAACCCAAACACTTGGTTTATACCTCAGCTTAATCTGTGGGTTATAATTATGAGTCTGACTTCCCCACTAAACTGTGAGTTCATTCAGGGAAGATATGAACTCTTACTCATCTCTGGGACCCCAGTGCCAATCCAAAGTAGACATTAAATCCATGTTGGGTGGATTGGGGAGAGGAAGAGAGGATAGGATGGGCAGGGAGTGGCGGCTGCATCAATAATGGGGGATTAAGGGGCTGGGATTGTGGCTCAGCGGTAGAACGCTTGCCTCGCATGCGTGAAGCCCTGGGTTCGATCCTCAGCACCACATACAAAGCAATAAAATAAAGACATCATGTCCATCTACAACTAAAAAAATATTTAAAAAAATAATAATAATGGGGGATTAAGGATCTAGTAAATAATGTCTTTCCCTCTCAAGTTCAGAATGGATTGGGAAATAAGACACAAGATAGATGGACATCATTCTAAGATAGATGCCTTAGGGCTGGGATTGTGGCTCAGTGGTAGAGCGCTTGCCTTGCATGCGTGAGGCTCTGGGTTTGATCCTCAGCACCACATGAAAATAAACAAAGAGATGTGTCCATCTACAACTAAAAAAAATTAAAAAAAAAAAAAGATAGATGCCTTAGAATGCCTCTGGAATAGGAGTTCCCTGTGTTTCTTCTTTGCTAGAAAAGCAATAAAACTTCTTTTTCCTTTTCCTGAAAACTGTGTTCTCATTATGGGACAAGGACCAAGCTTTCCATAACAAATTGGCAGGACCCAAGAGCAGCCCTCACTCTGACTTTATTGGGCAGGCCTGGTTACTCCAAGCAACGCCACTTCCATGCTAAGGATGCAAGGTGGCTGGCAAAGCCATTGAGAGCCAACTGCTGGAGAGTTAGGAGATGGATGAGTTTGCCTTGGGTTGAACCAGAGGAGCTATTCTGTGAGTAAAGAGAGGGGCTGAGGGACTGTTCCAGCAGCTGCTAACACTCCTCTTGGTTTGGGAGCTCTTTCTTGCCTTCTCTCCCTGAATGGCATGGGTTGCTCCACCTTGGTCCACTTCAAGAAAAAGAAAATTGAATACAGTAAAGTCATGATACCCTTGGCCATCTGCATGATCCTTGCCTACCCTATGTATGCATTGTCCAGTCACCTGCCAAATGCCACCGTGGACCTCTGCACCACCCTGATGCTGAATACTCTTAACTGTCCATGCCTCACCTGATAGCGAACAAGGATTTGGGGTCACTTTCCCCAATTTCACCTTCTCTCTATAGGAAGCAGTTTAGAGATGCCATAGCCCATTTTTTCATAGAAATAGAATGTAGAAATTGACAGTGGGGAAGGTAACAGTGGTCCACTTTAAGCTTTGAATATAGCCCTTGCTGCTCTGCCCGTGCAACTTATTTTTAAAACAAACATATTCTTTCTCTTCTTCTTCCCCTTCTTCCCTAATCTCTCCTCCTCCTTAATCTTGGGGAGAACAGGATTACCTTTCTTTCCCATCCGAGGCAGAATTATCTGTCTTTGAGCACACACCAACCACAAGAACAAAGTAATTCAGGCTTGGGGATGGCACCAGACAATCTAAGAAATGACTATCTTCCAAATTAACAAGTGAATTACAACTGCTGACAGAGAACATGAGGAATGTAGCCTTTGAATCATCTCTTAAAACCCCCCTGTTCACGGGTAAGGAGGTACACACCTGTAATTCCAGCAACTTGGGATGCCAGCCTAAGAAATTGCAAATTCAAAGCCAGCCTGAGAAATTAGTGAGGTCCTAAGCAACTTAGTCTCAAAATATTAAAAAAAAAAAAAAAAAAAAAGGACTAAGGATGTTCAGTGGTTAAGCACTCCTGGGTTCAATCTCCAGTACCAAAAACAAACAAAAAAATCCCTGTTTCCCCTGATGAAGAGACTCCTCTAGTACAGGAGTCTCCTTGTTTCTCCTTTGCTAGCAAATCAATAAAACTTATTTTTTCCTTTTTCTAAAAAAAAAAAAAGTATTTTACCAGTATTACTGATACAGTTGATTGGAGAAATAGCTTTTACTCACTAGCCAAATGGACTTGCTAACGTCCTCCCGCAACTAAACATCCTGCCCACCCATGAAAGGGCAGACCTGTCTCTTGTAGGAGCAGGATCTCCTCTGTAGGTTTACCCAGAAGGTAGATGGAGAATGAAAGAGGAAGGAGAACGAAGAAAGACCTAAGTCTGGCTCCTCCTCCTTCTTTTTTTTAAAATATTTTTTAGTTGTCAATCGATCTTTATTTTATTTATTTATATGTGGTGCTGAGAATCGAACCCAGTGCCTCACACATGCTAGGCAAGCGCTCTACCATTGAGCCACAGCCCTAGCCCCGTCTGGCTCCTTCTTAAGCCACCAATCAGACAAGTCATTCCTCTTCCTTTGGAAAGGAAGGAGCAAGTAAGGATGCAGAAGAGGAAGTTTCCTTCCTCTTCCAGAGAGTGGAGTGGGAATTCCTCCTCTTACGGAAACATTAGTGGCACAAGTCTCCCACAAGTGGCTGCCTGAATGTTCCGCATTACAGAAGGGGTGTGAATGTTCACACACATGCATATGCCTGCGGAGAGAGAGAGGACCTTGCCTCCTGTGCATCAGGTGAAATGAGAGATGAGATCCCAGAGGCAGTGGTGGGAGTGACCAGCCACACTCTACTGGCACACTGGAGTCAAATCCAAGGACTGACCAGGAGGAGATCCTCAGGTGGTTCTGGTTACTGCTTCACCTGCATGTAGGCCTCTACTGAGCCCCTGCCCTTTCACAGCCTGGAAAGCTCTAGAATTCAGCATGCACTGAGCTACTACAACTACTTTTGTTGGAGCATGGCACAAATCAGCACCTTTATCTCAGAACAATCTGGTGAGGGAGGGGCTCTTGATCCCATTTTATAGATTAAGGCCCTGTGACTTAGAAGTTCAGCTCTCCCATTAAGTAACAGAGCCATTGCTCTAAGCATGGGGGTCTGACTCAGTCCATTGACACAACCACAGCCCCTGAGTAGGCTCAGTCTTAGACCTTGGTGTATCAGGATGAGATGACTTGGAATAGTGGCTTTCCTGGAGACCTGTGTGGCACTCAGTGAACAGTGAATCATCCATGTAGGTTGCATCTGGGAGGCTGGTAATTTGGGCTACTGTCCCCCTCAGGGTCATTTCCTAACTTATCCTAAAATACTGTTCTGGACTCTTCCTAACCTCTGTGCCATCATCTTTTTTTTTTTTTTTTTTTTAATTTTTTTTAGTTGTAGATGGACACAATATCTTTATTTATTTATTTTTATGTGGTGCTGAGGATCGAACCCAGTGCCTCACGCATGCAAGGCAAGCGCTTTACCACTGAGCCACAATCCCAGCCCCTGTGCCATCATCTTTAGCAAGCTCTTGGGGCTCTTCATTATGACTCCAGTGGCTGTCCTCACAGCACTTTTCCCTGTACCTCAGCCCCCACGTTCCTTCTAGGGGCATCCTGGCCCTCTTCCTGAAGCCTGCAACTACCTGTTTACCATTCTGAGCTGGATGAAACCTTCTGTCTTTTACCATTCAGCCCAAGCCAGCCTCGGACTCCTAACCACCTGTTCCCTCATCTCTTTAGATTTTAAGTAGCTTTGCCTTGTTTCAAGCCATTTGGGCACTCTGACTGAGCCTCCACCAGAGCTGTCCCCACTGACCTAGAGGTGCCACAATGCAGGTTTGTGGCAGTGCTGGCATTAGAGCAATACTGGGGAGCCTCAGCCAGCCTCTGCTCCCACCACCCCACATGACAGTCACCTACCCAGGCGCCACTCAGCTTGGGAGAGACAAGACTAAAAGGCCCCCAGGAAGGCCTCACAATGCCAGGCAAGTGCCTGACACACCTCCTGGACAGGAAAATAGTTTTGTTCCTCTTAATAACAGTCATTAAGGGACCTGTCCCCCACACGCTGCAGCCAGGGGCTGGGCTTGGATCTGTCTGTATGCCTCCCAGCACCCTAAGGCCCAGCTCCAAGGCCCAAATCCACTTGTTTACTTCCCATCACCCTTTATCCACACAGCCCACAGGGAGGGACAGCTGATCCTGCAGCCCTGGGGGACTGGATTTGATGTACATGCTATTATTACCAAGAAGATGCCAAGGATTCCTGGGACCCTCTTCCCTTCAACTCAGTCTTCCCACCACTGGGCCTCTCCACTGGGCTCCCTGTACACACTCTCAGTACTGCAGGCCAGAGTTGGAGTCAAGAGTTCCCACTGCCCAGACACTCAGTGCACAACAGATCTACACATAAACATGTTCACAGGTATACCCAATGGCATGTGACCAGATACTTAAAGATAGCCATGCAGCATACAATGTCCCAGATAGTACATATGTGTGCATACACACGGGTACAGTCATATATAGGTATTTGTATATATTTTTAGTTGAACCATATGAAATTGTCAATACTCAGTGGCTTTTTATATGGAATGTAGTACCAACTTTGGCCTAAAGGGAAATACACAGAAATACAGGGCCAAATTTGTACACTCATTTTCTCTTTCTCTCTCTCTTTTTTTTTTTTTTTTTTTTGGTTCTGTGGATTGAACCCAGAGGGGCTTACCCATGGAGCCACATCCCCAGCACTTTTTATTTAGAGACAGAGTTTCACTGAGTTGTTTAGGGCCTCTCTAAGTTGTTGAGGCTGACTTTGAACTTGGAATCCTCCTGCCTCAGCCTCCCAAGCCTCTGGGATTACAGGCATGTGCCACCACACCCTGCTGTACACCCATTTTCAAGTAATAATAGCCAAATGGTAGAAACAACTCAAGTGTCCACCTATGGGTGAATGGATATGCAAAATGTGGCACATTCATACAATGGGATGTTATTGAGCCCTAGAAGGAAAGTTTGACCTACACTACAGCATGGATGAAACTTGAGGACATCATGGTAAGTGAAATAAGCCAAAAGACAAATTCTGCATAATTCCACCAAAATGAGGTTCCTAGAGTAGTCAAATTTGTAGACACAAAGTAGAAGGGTGGTTGCCAAGGGCTGGAGTAGAAGGGAGAAATGAGGAGCTATTGTTTTGTGGGTACGGAGTTTTAGTTTGGCAAGATAAAAAAAAAAATTCTGGAGATGGATGGTGGCAGTGCCTGCACAACAGTGTGAGTGTACTTAATGCCATTGAAGTACACTTCAAAATGGTTAAAACAGTAAACTTTAGCCCACATGGTGATGTACATCCGTAATCCCAGCAGCTCTGGAGGCTGAGGCAGGAAGTTCACAAGTTCAAAGCCAACCTCAGCAACTTAGTGAGACTCTGTCTCAAAATAAAAAAGGGGGGCTGGGGTGGTGGCTCAGTGGTAGAGCACTTGCCTTGCATGCGTGAGTCACTGGGTTCGATCCTCAGCACCACATAAAAATAAATAAATAAAGATATTAAAAAAAAATAAAAAAATAAAAAAGGGCTGGGGATGTGGCTCAGTAGTTGAGTGCCTGAGTTCAATCCTCAGTACAAAAAATAAATAAATAAATTTTATGTGTATTTTTATCACTATTAAAAGTAATAGGAAAAAAAAAGTGATAAGATACAGAGCCAAAATCATACACATACTAGGGATAAACACAATTAACTCAGCAACACACAACATGCCTGCCTCCCTCCCAGGAGCCCTTCTTACCCAGATAAGGTGCTGGTTTTCCCCTTCCAACAAAAATGGAGATAAGGCCCTAATGAGGGCCCTGCCACCTCAGCAGCCCCCACATCTCATCATCCTCCCACACTCTTGACTTTGTTTACCCAACTACCTGCTACTCATGCAGCCTCCCCACTTCCGGGGAAGGGCCTCCTTAGGGGGTCTGGTGCTCCAATTTCTTCCCCTGAACTTGGGATAGGAAGAAAGCATTTCAGCTCCTGGCCTATGGCTCTCCCATGTCTCCCCTGAAACTCTTACTTCTAGGCCCCACCTTCCAACTCTCCATGTAAATTTCTGTTCTCACAAAGCAGATAAAGCAAGTGCAGTCTGTACCGCACAGGGTGGAGTCCTGGCTTTAGGTCTCCTGCTCTCTCACCATCCTCATCAGAATTCACCCCTCTGAGCCGGGCACGGTGGCGCAAGCCTGTAATCCCAGCACTTAGGGAGGCTGAGACAGGAGAATTGCGAGTTCAAAGCCAGCCTCAGCAACGGGGAGGCGCTAAGCAACTCAGTGAGACCCTATCTCTACATAAAACACAAAATAGGGCTGGGGATGTGGCTCAGTGGTCAAGTGCCCCTGAGTTCAATCTCCAGTACCAAAAAAAAAAAAAGAATTCACCCCTCTGTGGAAAGTGACCCTTTGTGCCTGGCCCACCCCCCACCATCTGTACTACCAGAGGCTGACCCCTCTCCAGAGGAAAGCCTCTGACTCGTCCTTCTCAGGGCATGTACATGCCCTGGGACTCTGGCCCTTGCTGGGGCAGAGGTGCCTGCCCTATTTTCCTCTCACCCTTCTTGTGTATCCACTACCCTCTGAAACAATATTTTACACTCAAACCATTTAATACTCAACACCAAGCCAAGCATCATGGCCATTCCTATAATCCCAGCCACTTGGGAGACTGAGGCCAACCTCAGCAACTTAGCGAGACCCTTTCTCAAAAGAAATAATAAAAGGGCTAGGGATGCAGCTCAATGGTAGAGCACTTGCTTAGCGTGTGTCAGGCCCTGGGTTCAATTTTCAAGACTTCAAAACAAACCAACAAACAAAAAAATTAATTCATCCCAGAGGAGGAGTGGAAAGCTAGAGCCTAAATCCCACCAGACCAAGAGCATCCCTGGAATTGAGGGTGCTAGGAACGTGTCCATCTGGAACAGCATTTCTCAGGGTTGACAGATCCTGGTGCACCAGAGCACTTGTTAAGGCAACCTGTAGACCTTCTCAGGATTTCAGGCCTTCTGGCTCAGAATTTCAGGGTAGGTGGAGCCTGAGGGACATGCATTTGAATAGTTCCTGCCGTTCTTGGAGGCCAGGGTGAGGACTTCTCCTCCAGATCTTTGGATGGATGGGCTCAGAGCCAGAGTGAGGGTGGGGCAGGGAGCTGTGAGCACCACGATTATAGGAGGGCAATTATTGGAGCAAAGGGAGGCCTAAATAGGGGACAGATGAGTGTTGATGTCCTTGGCTGTTCTCTGTGACACTTTGTTCAGCCCTTATCTGGGGTCTGTGTGCATGTGGGCTAAGGCATGCACTTTCCATGTTGGTGAATTTGGGATTATGGCCAGTGTTTAAATTAGTGTTTGGGCCAGGCAACATGAGTGGGTTTGGTCAAGCTGTGTGGTCTGCATGTCAGCCTTTACTCTACACAGTTGGTCAGTTTTCAGCGTATCTGCTTGTGTGTTCATGTCTTCTTTATCTGGGTGTCTTTGAGTCATGCATCCACCATGGAGTGTGTGGTGTGTGTGTGTGTGTGTGTGTGTGTGTGTCCTTGAGCAAGCCCTTGAGCAAGCCCAGCCTCTCTGGACCTTAACCCAACCTCCCTGTGTCCTTGAAAGGTCAGAGCTGGAGACTTGCTAGGAACCTGGGATGGGGTGGCATTGCTGGGGAAGGGAAGGAGGCAGCAACATGTACTAAGGGCCTGGCACTGCTGCTTCCTTGGGCAGGCGAGTCCCAACAGCAGGCAGACAGGTGGGGCTGACCTGACAGGTTCCAGAGGCCAGGGGCAATGGGGCGGAGCATGGCTCTGACTTAGTATGGAAACGGGCTGAGGGGCCCCCACCACATACAGGGCGGGCAGGCAGGAGGCGGTTCTGCTTGTATCTTCTTCCTGCTGCAGCCAACCTAGATGCAGGCCATGGAGCCTGTTGGTGAGTGAGGCAGCCAGGTGGGCAGGCATGTTGGGAGGCCTAGGGCCTGGAGGGACCCAGGGCATGGCGGGATCCCTGCGGAGCCGGGTGGAGGAGCTGAAGCGGCCCTGGTGGCGGGAGAGCTCACCCCTGGTACTGCAGCACAGCGAGGCAGCCCGGCTGGCAGCCGACGCCCTCCTGGAGCGGGGTGAAGCTGCCTACCTACAAGTCATCTCTGAGGAACGGGAACTGCCCTTCCTGAGCACCTTGGATGTGGACTACATGACGAGCCATGTGCATGGGAGCCCTGAGGTCAGTGAGGCTCAGGGGCCTGAGGCCTCAGGACCCGACCGCCTCAGCATGCTCTCTGAAGTCACCTCTGGCACCTACTTCCCCATGGCCTCTGATGTAGATCCCCCCGACCTGGACCTGGGCTGGCCTGAGGTTCCACAGGCCACAGGCTTCAGCCCCACCCAAGCCGTGGTCCACTTCCAGAGGGACAAGGCCAAGAACATTAAGGACTTGCTTCGTTTCCTCTTCAGCCAGGCCCGCACGGTAAGGGCCATATCTCTTCATTCATTTCACAAATGTGGAAACCGAGGCCCAAGGAGGAAAGGGATTAGTGCAAGCCCACACAGTGATTTAGGGGCAGGATTGGGAATAGATCTTCTGACTTCTATTAGATCCCAAACTACCAGAGGGTGGGCATGTGTTTTATTCCCTTTGGTAGCCCTTTGGCACTCAAGAATTTTATGAATAAGCACAGAACAGGGCGCAGGCTGCTGGGACTCCCACCCACCCTGAAAATGCATGAGGTTGTGCATATTGCAGGGAGGGGTCCAGGGCTTCCACGAGATTCCCAGAAAGATTCATGATCCCCAAACAAAAAGCCAAACCTCAAAGAACATCTAAGACACCCCCCTGACTTACAGAGAAAGAGACTAAAGCCAGGGAAGGGCTGGGAATTGTCCAGGGAGGTTGTCAGGCTAAGGGAAAGAGAAGGGGTTTTTGACTCAGGCCTTTGTCTCTGGCTGCAACTCACCCTCCTGTGCTGCTTCCAGCTGAGCCTGAAACAGGAGAAGGGGCACTGGGTG